>VDFB02271358.1:850995074-851162574 GCA_007258455.2 Sequoia sempervirens | reverse complement strand
TTTACAGAGACCACAAACCATTGTGAAAATCAAAATAACTGAATAAGGTTTACATAAACCACAAACTATTGTGAAAATCACATAAAGCCCAAAACGTCACCATTGTTCACATTCTTATTTTGAATGTTGCAGGGTTTTCATTGGGAAAAGGGCTATTTAGTTGAAATGCAGGTCTGATAATGTTTTTTTGTGTCGAAGGTTTTTAAATTTTTGTTTTGTTTCCTCCTCGTATGTTGGTTTTTGAATTTTGCCATTTCCGAATGAAATAAGTGACAACCCATTATGGAAATATGAGTGAAATTACTGAATAACGTTTATAGAAAGCATAATTTGTGGGTTTTGCAATGAAATGCTATATTTTGAAAACCACATAAAACCCAAAATGTTGCCATTGTTCACATTGTTATTCAGAATGGATAAAAAAGCACAAAATATGGCATCCAAAATCATAATTCACAAATAGCAAAAAGCCCACACGACATCCCATTTTTGCCGCCATTTTATACGCTGTCGTTTTGGAAAATACACTGTCTCCTAAAACTTGGATTGTTGTAAAACCCTTTAGAAGTAACAACCCAATTGGTTACTCACCCCTAACCTCAATTTGGTATGTTTTGTGATTGTGTGGAGAACTGTTTGTGATTTTGATAGTAGGAATGTAATGAAATTGGAAAACAGCAGGTATTATGAAACCTGCAAGGCACAGTGTTATAGATTGTTTGTTGTGTTGGAAAACACATTGTCCTATGTTCGCCATAGTTCACATTGTTATTCAGAATGGAGAAAAAAGCGCAAAATGTGGTGCTCAAAATAATAATTTGCAAATAGCAAAAAGCCCAAATGACATCCCATCTTTGTCGCCATTTTATACACTATCATTTTGGAAAACACAGTGTTTCATAAAAATGTGAGTGTTGTAAGGGCCTTTAGAAGTAACAACCCAATTGGTTACTCACCCCTGAACTCAATTTGGTATGTTTTGTGATTGTGTAGAGAACCTTTTGTGATTTTGATAGTAGGAATGTAATGAAATTTGAAAACAACAGGTATTAGGAAACCTGCAAGGCACAGTGTTATACATTGTTTGCCGTGTTGGAAAACACACTATCCTATGTTAGTTAACTATTACCTACCTTTCATGGACGTTTGGTCTTGTGTGTCGATACAATCCAAGTGTCATTTTAGTTTTTTCATCTGATTGGAACAAAACGACCCGACAGAAAAGGTCGGATGGAAAAATTGCACTGATGGAAAGTCTTGATGGTCGGACGTTAACTCTGACCTGTCGTAGCTTGTCCCATCGCCGAGAAAACATGTCAGGACCAGCAGGTTTTCAAAATCATATTTTGGAATGGACAAAACCCCAAAAAAATGTGGCATTCGAAACCATTATTTGCAAATAGCAAAACGAGGTGCCAAGAATGTAATGAAATTGGAAAATAGTAGGTATTATGATACTTGCAAGGCACAGTGTTGTTATAGATGGTTTGTAGTGTTGGAAAAACACACTATCCCATTTCAGTTAGTTCGTTATGAAGATTTTTATTTTGTTACTCCAAGAATGTAATGCAATCCACTTTCAAATTTTGGAACAACTCTTTGATACAGTCCAAATGTCATTTCGGTTTCTTTATCTGATTGGAACAAATAAAATGCTCGCATTATTTGCAGTGTTGGAAAACACACTATCTCTTCTCACTTGCACGGGGTCTTAGAACAGTATATGTATTGCTTGTTTCTTAACACCTAGGGTTTTCCAACATGCATTCTTCCTAAACAGAAACAATGTCTTCAAGAGCTTTTATAATATAGACAATCTCAATGTATTCAAAAGCCCTTACAAAATTTATAAGGACTTTTAATTTGGGAAAAAATTGCATTTAAATTTTGCATGACTGAAAAAAAAAAGTGCACAAAATAATTGCAATTTGGAAAACACAATGTTGGGTTTCAGTTATTTCAGTGTTGTATTTTATCAAATAGCACATCTCTCATTTAAGGGGGACTCTATTAACCCTCGACACATAGTGTGATTCATAGTATGCACTTCATTATGTTTTGTAACAATTCATTTTGGAAAACCCTAGGTGTTAAGAAACAAGAAACCCAAATAGTGTTGTAAAAATCTCTGCAACACTATTGGATAGTACTTGTCACCTCAATTTGGTTGGTTTTCTCCTCCAACTTGTCCACATGCACTCAAACCTTCAGCTTTCCCTTTTAGCGTGCAGACTAGAAACAAATAGTATTTTCACCTTTCTCTCTCGAAATAGAAAAGGCCCAATACCTACAACCGTTGCCGAGAAAACATGTCAACGTTGGCTAGTTTTCAAAATAATTTTTTGGCATGGACAAAAAGCCAAAAATGTGGCATTCGAAACCATTATTTGCAAATATCAAAAAGCCCAGACAAGTTCCCATTTTCTCCATTTTTGGACAGCGACATTTTGGTGGATAGCAATGGGAAGAGTTGCAGGTGTTCAGAGCTCCCTAAGGTATGTATATCCACTCTATGTATGTGTCATTTTTCCATTCTTCCATGAACACTGAAGAAACGAACGGCTATTCGTTTCTAGAAAACAGTATTTTCACCTTTCTTTCTTGAAACAGAAAAGGCCCAATACCACGAAACAAATAGTATTTTCACCTTTATTTCTCAAAACAGAAAAGGCCCACGTCATTCCCTTCCACTTTTCCTACACCAGACAAAAGCAACTTTTCAAAAAAGCTAAGCCGTTTGCCTTTTTCACCCAGCAACAAGTGGGAAAACCCACCTGACGGTGTCGTTAACTCCTACCTAACCATCACCTGACGTTTGCTCCCGTCTGCCGCTTTACTCAGTGATTGTCCATCTAGCGGGCCCCGCACTATGACGTCTCGTCATCTTATGTATGTTGTTATGTATGTTTTTCATGTGTTTTTGTATGTACATAGGTGCTTTTTGTCTAGTAGTTAGCTGGCTCCTATGCTCCAAGAATGTAATGAAGTTCAGTTTCAAATTTTTGAACAACTCTTTGCTACAGTCCAAATGTCATTTTGCTTTCTTTATCCGATTGGAATAAATAAATTGCTTGCATTATTTGCGGAGTTGGAAAACACACTGTCTCCTCTCAATTGCAGATGGTTTTAGAACACTATATGGGTTGCTTGTTTCTTAACACCTTATATCGAGACAGTGTGTTTTCCAATACTGCAAATAATGTGAGCACCTATTTGGTCCAATCATACGAGGAAAATGAAAATGCCATTTTGAAGCCATGTTACATACATAGGTTTTTTTTGTTTACGAGTTAGCTTTGTCCTGATTGGAACAAATAAATTGCTTGCATTATTTGCATAGTTGGAAAACACACTGTCTCCTATCAGTTGTAGAGGGTTTTACAACACTATATATGGAGATAGTGTGTTTTCCAACTCTGCAAATAATGTGACCATTTATTTGGTCAAATCATATGAGGAAAGTGAAATGCCATTTTGATGTCATGTTGCATACATAGGTTTTTTTTTGTCTAAAGTCAAAAAGCTAGACAAAGTGCACCTAACATTGCCATTTTCCACATTTTTAATTTCTCGAGTTTGGTGAGTGGGAGGGATGCTCCGCCGAGGAAAATGGAGTTGCAGGCGGCTGAACCACTAGAAACCCCTCAAACGCATTGCTCGTTGTGGTGCATAGGAATTTTCCACATTTTGATTTTGCAGTTTGCTGGCTGGGGAGGGACTTGCAGTCAAGGATGGAGACAGTGTGTTTTTCAACACTGCAAATAATGTGAGCATTTATTTGGTCAAATCAGATGATTGCACAATTGGAAAACACACTGTCTCATCTGAGTTGCAGAGGGTTTTACAACACTATATGGGTTGCTTGTTTCTTAACACCTTATATGGAGACAGTGTGTTTTCCAACATTACAAATAATGCGAGCATTTATTTGGTCGAATCAGATGAGGAAAATGAAATGCCATTTTTATCTCATGTTACATACATAGGTGCTTTTTGTTTACAAGTTAACTTTCTCCTGATTGGAACAAACGAATTGCTCGCATTATTTGCACAGTTGGAAAACACACTGTCTCCTCTCTGTTGCAGAGGGTTTTACAACACTATATGGGTTGCTTGTTTCTTAACACCTTATATGGAGACAATGTGTTTTCCAACTGTGCAGATAATGTGAGCATTTATTTGGTCGAATTAGATGAGGAAATTGAAATGCCATTTTGATCTCATGTTACATAAGTAGGTGTTTTTTGTTTATGCGTTAGCTTTCTCCTTATTGGAACAAATGAATTGCTCGCATTATTTGCACAGTTGGAAAACACACTGTCTCCTCTCTGTTGCAGAAGGTTTTACAACACTATATGGGTTGCTTGTTTCTTAACACTTTATATAGAGACTGTGTGTTTTCCAACACTGCAAATAATGTGAGCATTTATTTGGTTGAATCAGATGAAGAAAATTAAATGCCATTTTTATCTCATGTTACATACATAGGTGCTTTTTGTTTACGGGTTAGCTTTCTCCTAATTGGAACAAATGAATTGCTTGCATTATTTGTACAGTTGGAAAACACATTGTCTCCTCTCTGTTGCAGAGGGTTTTACAACACTATATGGGTTGCTTGTTTCTTAACACCTTATGTTGAGACAATGTGTTTTCCAACTATGCAGATAATGTGAGCATTTATTTGGTCGAATCAGATGAGGAAAATGAAATTCCATTTTGATCACATGTTACATAAATAGGTGTTTTTTGCTTATGAGTTAGCTTTCTCCTTATTGGAACAAATGAATTGCTCGCATTATTTGCACAATTGGAAAACACACTGTCTCATCTCTGTTGTAGAGGGTTTTACAACACTATATGGGTTGCTTGTTTCTTAACAGCTCATATGGAGACAGTGTATTTTCCAACACTACAAATAATGTGAGATTTTATTTGGTCGAATCAGATGAGGAAAATGAAATTCCATTTTTATCTCATGTTACATACATAGGTTCTTTTTGTTTACGAGTTAACTTTCTCCTAATTGGAAAAAATGAATTGCTCGCATTATTTGCACAGTTGGAAAACATGTTGTCTCGTCTCTGTTGTAGAGGGTTTTGCAACACTATATGGGTTGCTTGCTTCTTAACACCTTATATCGAGACATTGTGTTTTCCAACTGTGCAGATAATTTGAGCATTTATTTGGTCGAATCAGATGAGGAAAATGAAATGCCAATTTGATCTCATGCTACATAAATAGGTGTTTTTTGTTTATGAGTTAGCTTTCTCCTGATTGGAACAAATGAATTACTTGCATTATTTGCACAGTTGGAAAACACACTGTCTCCTCTTAGTTGCAGAGGGTTTTACAAACACTATAAGGGTTGCTTGTTTCTGAACACCTTATATGGAGACAATGTGTTTTCCAACACTGCAAATAATGTGAGAATTTATTTCATCGAATCAGATGAGGAAAATGAAATGCCACTTTGATCTCATGTTACATACATAGGTGCTTTTTGTTTATGAGTTAGCTTTCTCCTGATTGGAACAAATGAATTGCTCCAACAGAATGAACGTTCATTGCTTCACAATTCCAGCAAAATGGCAGATATGATTGCTAATATATATACTAGTGTTAGCAATAGGTTAAATTGGAAATTAAATTCCCAATGTATAGTTTAATATGTTTGTTTATTGTTTGTACAAGCTGGCATTTTGCACTCAATAGAACATATAAATTGTATATTGGTGAAATTTGGAATAAAAAAAATTATTTCTTGCACCAAATGTCTTTAATTTTCCAATTTAATCTATCGCTAACACTTGTCTTTCTTCCAGGTGGTTGATATAGGCGAGGAAAGAAAATTGAACAAAACAAGGGCAGGTGGATTGAGAAGGATGCTTCAGGAGATGTGAACTTTCTGCAGTAAATACAAGTGATTCTGGCTGCCATAGCTTGAATCGCAAGTGTAGTGGACAGTTAAATTTCCAAAATTTACTATGCATTTAGAAGTTTCAATTTGTTTGAAATTGTGAAATGTTGGGGTTTTCAATCAGCTGTCATTTCATGTGATTCTTAAGTGTTTTGAGATAATTTGAAATCTTTCACCAAAAGAGTTTAAATGTGTACATGTAAGTATGTGAAATTACTTACAAACAACATTCAAAGTGAAGAACCCAATTGAAGGAAGAACCCAATTCAAGGGAAATGCATGTACAAATTTTGAGTTTGGACCATATTTGTGGTTACCTGAAATTGTATCAGTATCTAGACAAGGTGTAACAACAATTTCTTCACTTGAACTGGGTTCTTCACTTGAACTGTGTTCTTCACTTTGAAATGTGAGCAGCAGCAGAGGCTTTTGTGAGTATTTCCTATTTTACGAAATGGTCAAAATATGTCCTCTTGAGAGTCCATCCTATGATCCTATCCTAATTTAAATCTCCTTTTTGTCTCTCGAGTTGAATATTTCTCCATATTTAAAAGTTTTATTTAATGTTAGTTTTCCATCATTTGTCATTTTTTTGTGGTTCTTAAGTGTTTTCGTAATAGTTCCTTTTTACAATTTTGTTGTTTGTCTATAATATTTAGTAAGTTATAAATGGTTCATTTTTAACATCTGATGGAAATTTTGTAGAATGCTATTTCTATATCCTATTTCTGCTCTTTTTCAGTATATTTCGATCTGACCACCACATCGCAAAAGATGTGCAGATATAACAAGTCATTACTTGAAATAGTTCTATGCATTGTATTAAATAGAACTCATAAAGCCAATGGGTAGCAATAACCTATGCAAAATGGGTATAACGCCACAGACTTAATTGAAAATTTGGCCTACATTACTTGGCACTAAATATTATAGACAAATAGACAAATTGTAAAAGAGTTATTAGAATAACAACATACATGGAAAGAGAAAGTGACGAAACCGGTAGACGAGACCAAACGTTTGGGTGATGGTTAGGTAGGAGTTAACGACGCTGTCAGGTGGGTTTTCCCGCCTATTGTCAGGCAAAAAAGTAGGCGGCTTAGCTTTGTTGACAAGTTTCTTTTGTTTGACGTGGGAAAAAGTGGAAGGGAATGACGTGGGCCTTTTCAGAGCCTTTTCTGTTTCGAGAAAGAAAGGTGAAAATACTATTTATTTCCAGTCTGCACATTGAAAGGGAAAGCTGAAGGTCTAAGTGCATGTGGACGAACTGGAGGAGAAAAACGACCAAATTGAGGTGACGGGTACTATCTAATAGTGTTGCAGAAGGTTTTACAACACTATTTGGGTTGCTTGTTTCTTAACACCTAGGGTTTTCCAACATGAATTGTTGCAAAACAGAATGAAGTGCATACTATGAATCACACTATGTGTCGAGGGTTAATAGAGTCCCCCTTAAATGAGAGATGTGTTATTTGATAAAATACAACACCATCTATACGTTTGTATATTTGCATTACAAGACAAAGGTTGGGTATAAGTAAAGGCAGGCTTCAAAACACATTGTGTTTTCCTTGACATGCACTACACAACATTCATCACTTTCAACAAGTTTATTCATTATTGCCAATAATGGCAAGAAATTGGTGCTCTTGCTTTTTGTAATGCACACCTAGATATACTGGTTTAAAAACCAAAAAGAGCTTGGGTATGTTGTGATGTGGAGGTTGAAAAATGCAGTGTGTTATGAAGCATGCAATTTGTTATATACTTAAAACTTAAACACAACAATGGAAGGTGTGATTTGGAAGACTTTCATACTATTTTGTAACATTCCATGTTGCAAAACTGTGGGTGTTAAGAAGCAAGCAACCCACCATGAGACGAACCTTTAAATTTAAACAGGGAGATTGAAATAACTGAAACCCAACACTGTGTTTCCCATTTACAATTATTTTGTGCACTTTTTTTTTTCAATGGTGCAAAATTTAAACACAACAATCAAATGTGTGATTTCAAAGACATTCATATTGTCTTGTAACATTCCATGTTGCAAAACCGTGGGTGTTAAGAATCAAGCAACCCATCATGAGACAACCCTTTACATTTAAACAAGGACATTGAAATAACTGAAACCAAACATTGGGTTTTCCAAATTGCAATTATTTTGTGCACTTTTTTTTTTCAATCATGCGAAATTTAAATGCAATTTTTTCCCAAATTAAAAGTCCTTATAAATTTTGAAAGGGCTTTTGAATACATTGAGATTGTCTATATTACAAAATCTCTTGAATACATTCTTTCTGTTTAGTAAGTATGCATGTTGGAAAACCCCAGTTGTAACAAGCAATGCATATACTGTTCTAAAACCCTGTGCAAGTGAGAAGAGATAGTGTGTTTTCCAACACTACAAATAATGTGAGCATTTTATATGTTCCAATCAGATAAAGAAACCAAAATGACATTTGGACTGTACCAAAGAGTTGTTCCAAAATTTGAAAGTGGACTTCATTACATTCTTGGCACCTCTTTTTGCTATTTGCAAATAATGGTTTCGAATGCCATGTTTTTCTGGGTTTTTCTCCATTCCAAAATATGATTTGGAAAACCCACTGGTGCTAACATGTTTTCCCGGCTACGGGACAGGCCACGGAGTTAACGTCTAACCGTCAAGTCTTTCCGTCAGTGGTATTTTTCCGTCTGGCCACCTTTTCCATCGGGGTGTTTTGTTCCAATCAGATGAAGAAAGTGAAATGAGATTTTGATTGTAGCAAAGTGAAATTTGAAAGTGGAATTCATTACATTCTTGGAGCATACTGAAACAAAACTCATACATATTGTGCATGGTTTCTAATTTCTCTAAATGTTATTTGGTAATTTCACTCATATTTCCACAATGGGTTGTCAATTATTTCATTAGGAAATTGCAAAATTTCATATTTCCCATTGCTCTCTACCAACCTACAAAATGTAGCTGTGGAAAATGGCGGCGAAAATGGGACCTCGTCTGGGCTTTTTGCTATTTGCAAATAATGGTTTTCAATGACATGTTTTGGGCTTTTTGTCCATGTCGAACAATTATTTTGAAAACAATATGATTGTTATGATGCATGTGCATTGTGTTTTTGTAGGGAGAATAGCTTGCTCTCAATTGCAGAAGGTGATCTCCTTGCGACATGGCTTACACATGATAATGTATTTCCCTTCTTCAGGGATAATACATGTCTTCTTATCATTGCTAGTTGATTTGTGGATTCGATTGTGTAAGAATTTTTGCATCAACGTTGCAGATCAGACCTCGTGATCCAACATCACGATGACTGATGTTGTCTTCTTCATCCTGATGTTGGATCATGGAGTGTGATCCAAAACATTGATGCAAAAATTCTTACACAATCCATAAATCAACTAGCAATAATCAATATGGATTGTGGAAAATTGATATCATTTATGTTTGATTATGTTATCATTTCAAACACATTTTTTTTTAGGGATAATAGCTTGATTTTACTATATTTTGTAGGGAGATTAGCTTCTGCCTTGCAATTGGACGTCACTATTATCCCTAGAAGAATGCATGTAATAGGCATCATAACATACAAAAACCCTATGATGGGACAGCGTAATGTGGAAAATAATTGGTGGTTGGAAAACACTATGTGTTGTGAGTTCTTTCATTCTGCACATTGAAATCTGAAGGTTAGAGAGCAGGGGGTCGAGTTGCAAGTGTGGGATATATAAAAGCATCAAAATTCAACTAAGGGGTGATTAATGAATTGGGATGTTACTTGTGAAGGGTTTGTAAATGGTATTTAGTTTGCAGATATAATAACACCCAATGTTTTCCAACCTGCAATTACACATTGTTGGCCTTGGCATTCTATGAAAACGTTGGCCTCTCCATGCCCGATACAAGCGTTAGATAAAAGACATGTCAACATTTCATGACAACTAGGCATCTTTCGAGCTACTTTGTAATATTTGTAAAACAAGATCTTCTCTCCAGCACACAACACCACCTCTTCCACAATCTCATCCACTCAACTCCATGTTGTTGGAAGGTGTCATCCATGTATGATGGAGAGAAGTGCATGTTTTGGAAATAAAAAAGGTATGCTTGAAATTTTCCCAATTGTCATGAAATGTTGTCGCGCTAGGGGGGGTGGGGGGACAACCTTGTGTGTTTTCCATCTTGCAACTTTTTTTGTGCATCTTGTGTTTGAAATGTATAACGGTATTGAAATGGAATGTTTGTTGCAAGTAAGGGTTGTTATAAAATATGAAGGTGAAATTCAATACACTTTGTTCTTATAGTCTGCATAACAAAAAGTGTTGTCTTTCAAGAAGAATTGAGAAGCAAGGGACAACACTTTGGGTTTTCCATCCTACAACCTTTTTTTTTTTGTGCAACTTTTGCTGCAAGCAAGGGCAGTTATAAAATATGAAGGTGAACTTCAATACATTCTCTTCTTATGGTGTGCATAACACTAACTGTTGTCTTTGAACAAGATTTGAAAAGTGTGGGACAACCTAGTGTGTTTTCCATCCTGCAATTTTTTTGTGCATCTTCTGTTCAAAACGTATTATGATATTCAAATGGAATGTTTTTTGCATGTAATGGGTTGTTATAAAATATGAATGTGAACTTCAATACAGTGTTTTGTTACAGTCAGCATAACAGAAAGTGTTGCCTTTGAAGAAGAATAGAGAAGCGAGGGAAAGCCCTGTTAACCAAGTTGAGGTGGGGGGAGTAACCAATAGGGTTGTTTCTTGTAAAGGGTTTTAGAACAGTTTGTGGGTTGCATGGTTTATAACACCCTGTGTTTTCCAACTTGAAAATTCAAATAACAGTTTGAATGTCTTGAAAAAAAATTCTTATTTACACTGTATGAATGTAAAAAAGGCACCTCCAAAAATTGCAACTGTTAGTTATGGTATAAATTGCAATTCAGTATCTTCATGTGATTGACAAAAAAAAAGGACAAAATAATTGCATGTTGTAAAAAATAGTGGGTTACTTGTATAGTGTTTTACAACACTATGGGTTGTGCGTTTCAAATTCTTCTTTTGATTGAAAAAAGATATGCTTGATTACTGCAAATGGTGCAATAAATTTTGGAACTTTAACTGTCCATAGCACTTGCAACAATTTTACAGTTTACAGGAAACCAAGGATGCGTGTTGTAAAAGGGAAATTTCTTCCTACACTGAAGAATTCCATTAACGTAGACAACACACCTGAAAGGGTGTGTAGCAGCGCATCTTCTTCGGGGTGGTCGCATTCACGAAACGTGCAGATAAGATCTGGTAATTACAAGATGCAATCAAATGTATAATTTTAATCTTTCATAAGTGGTTATGATGTTGATTGGAAAGTGGGAATGTTTTAATCAGGAGGTAGCAACTGCGGTACGGAGGAAGTCCCCTCGGTTTTAGAAAACGGTGAACCCTAAGGCAACAACGTGTTTGATAATTGATTGTGAACTTCCAATTGCCCTTTCCTTCCTATGCGTCAATCAGAATGCTTTACAATTTCAGTTAGAAAATATCATGTCTGTTACAAATATGTTGATTTTGGCAATATATCGTTCCTTTGATTGGGAAAATAATCAAGGAGAACATCATGCTCCTGCCATAGTCCACGACCACAAGGAAAAGCATGCAAAGGGAGACCCTAAGGATGGAGAGGGGTCAAATGAAGCACGGGGTGATGTGGTGGATGGGAAGTAGATATAATAATTGAATTATTGCATCGTTTGGTTGTGTATATGTTGTGCATTAAATTTGTTTGAATATCAAATATATTAAGCGATTTTCTTTTCCAAATTTGTTGTGCAGGTTGCTGTTGAATTCAGAAGAGAAGTGGTGAATGGTAGATATATATATTATTGTATTGTAGAATAATGTACGAGAAAGTATTATGATTGGAGAGTGTTCAACATACATAGGTTTCAGCATCACCACCTTCCTATTCTTCAGCCACCAAAGCATGGCTGAGCTACATTGGGGGGGGGAACCAAAACAACCTGCACCTCCCCCTGATAAATTGAAAGAGCACCTTCTAAAGAAGGTGGAAAATACAGAGTACCAAATGAATCTACGACAACATCTATAACAGAACCGTGTTATTAGACGTTTCTGTCAAAATTATGGGAAAGAAAGCTTCCTTCAACTTCCCCAACAAGGAAAGGATGAGGTGAAGAAGCTAATGGTGTTATACAACATTCACAAGAGGAAGGAGCAGAGAAGGCAAATAATATTACAATTATAGGAGAGAAAGAGACAGGAAGGAATGGTAATGTCAAACTGAAATGTTAAATGTGAATTTTCCTTGCTTCATATTTTTTGTTCTAATGCATACAAGGTTCACTTAACGTTAACTTACATGACATGATAGGGTGATGGTCGTGAAGTGGTTTCTTCCCCCCAGCAGAGTAATGTTGATTCGCTAGAGGAAGTTGTGCCCACGAAAGGCGAAGATGATGTTGTTCCTCCCAACCCTGCGTCTAACATTCAGAAGAAGCATCATACACGGTTGAAAGTTTCAAGGCACCCTCTAAAGAAGAAACGATAACAAACGGTGATCTCAAAATCTTTTATTTAATCTAATGTTTGTTTTGATTATTTGAATGAATTGGTTGCATGCATCTGAGTTTGATGCAATGTTTCAATTCCTCCTATTACACAACAATGATGAACAATGAACTGTTGCCCTCGAGTAGGTTTTTGTTGCATTGGAAGATGAAGCATTTCCCACAGAAGCACAAGATGATGTTGTTCCTCCCAAGCCCCTATCTAACATTGAGAAGAAGAAGAAGCATGTACGGTTTAAAATTTCCTCACACCCTCACAAGAAGAAATGAGTACAAACAGTGATTTCAATATCTTCTATTTGATGTTTGTTTTGATTATTTCAATGAATTTGTTGCATGCATCTGAATTTGATGTGACGTTTCAATTCCTGCTATTATAGGGGAACGATGAACAACGAAGTCCTTCCCTCGAAGAGGATACTCTTGAGCTAGAAGACAAAGTGGATGCCATGGATGAACAAGATGATGTTGTTCCTCCCAACCTATTGTATAAAATTCAGAAGAAGAGGAAGAAGGAGCGTATATAGTTTAAAGTTTCCTTCTGCCCTCACAAGAAGAAGCGAGAACAAACGGTGATTTCCAAATATTCTATTTAATGTTTGTTTTGATCATTTCAATGAATTGGTTGCTTTCATCTAAATGTGATGTGACGTTTGAAATCCTGCTATTACATGGCAATGATGAACAATGGCGTCCTGGCCTTGAAGAGGATACTCTTGATTGGAAAGACAAAGCGCACGCCATGGAAGAACAAGATGATGTTGTTCCTCCCAACCCATCGTATACCATTCAGAAGAATAAGAAGAAGAAGGACTGTATACAGTCTAAAGATTCCTCACGCCCTCACAAGAAGAAACGAGAAGAAACAGTGATTTTGAAATCTTCTATTTAATGTTAGTTTTGATTATTTCAATGAATTTGTTGCATGCATCTGAATTTGATGTGACATTTCAATTCTTGCTATTACAGGGCAATGATGAACGGAGTCCTACCCTCCAACAGGATACTATTGATTTTGAAGATGAAGTGGATGACATGGAAGAAGAAGATGATGTTGTTCCTCCCAACCCCCCGTCTACCAATGTTGAGAGGAAGAAGGAGCGTATACAGTCTAAAGATTCCTCACACCCTCACAAGAAGAAACGAGAAGAAACGGTGATTTCAAAATCTTCTATTTAATGTTTATTTAGATTATTTCAATGAATTCATTACATGCATCTGAATTTGATGTGACATTTCAATTCCTACTATTACAGGGAAATGATGAACGAAGTCCTGCCCTCCAATAGGATACTATTGATTTCGAAGATGAAGTAGACGACATGGAAGAAGAAGATGATGTTGTTCCTCCCAACCCCCCGTATACCAATGTTGAGAGGAAGAAGAAGAATGAGTGTATACGGTCTAAAGATTCCTCACACCCTCACAAGAAGAAACGAGAAGAAACGATGATTTCAAAATCTTATGTTTAATGTTTGTTTAGATTATTTCAATGAATTTGTTGCATGCATCTGAATTTGATGTGACGTTTCAATTCCTTCTATTACAGGGCATTGATGAATAACAGAGTCTTGCCCTCCAACAGGATACTATTGATTTCGAAGAGGAAGCGAATGACATGGAAGAAGAAGATGATGTTGTTCCTCCCAACCCCATGTCTACCAATGTTGAGAGGAAGAAGGAGCATATATGGTCTAAAGATTCCTCACGCCCTCACAAGAAGAAACGAGAAGAAACGGTAATTTCCAAATCTTATATTTAATGTTTGTTTTGATTATTTCAATGAATTCCTTGCATGCATTTTAATTTGATGTGACATTTCAATTCCTACTATTACAAGGAAACGATGAACAATGGAGTCCTGCCCTCCAACCGAGTTCAAGGGAAGACGAAGCGGATGCCATGGAAGAACAAGATGATGTTGTTCCTCCCAATCGGCTGTCTAACAATGTTGAGAAGAAGAAGAAGGAGTGTATACGGTCAAAAGTGTTAAGGTGCCTTAACATGGAGGAACTAGAAGAAACAGTGAATTGCAATTCTTTTATTTAATGTTTATTTTGATTATTTCAATGAATTGGTTGCATGTGGCTGAATTTGAAATGACCTTTGAATTCCTGCTATTACAGGTCAAGGATGAACAATGGAGTGTTGGCCTTGACCTAATTGTCCATTTCATTGCAATTGAAATGGGAGAGGCTAATAGAGATGGACATGTGGATGGGGAGAGAAATGTCCTGCAAGTGTAGTAGGGAAATAAAGATAGACATGAGGACGAGAAGAGCACTGGCCTCCAAGTGGGACAGGGTAATAGAGATGGACGTTAGGACGGGGAGAACACTGGCTTGCATGTGGAACTGGGTAACAGAGATGGACATGGGGACGGGGAGAGCACTGGCTTGCAAGTCGGAGAGGGTGATAAAGATGGACATGGGGATGAGGAGAGTGTTGGCCTGTAAGGGGGAGATGGCAACAAATATAGACATGGAGATGGGGAGAGCACTAGCTTGCAAGTGGGAGAGGGTAATAAAGATGGACACGGGGACAGGGAGAGCAGTTGCTTGCAAGTGGGAGAGGGTAATAAAGATGGACATGGGGATGGGGAGAGCACTGGCTTACAAGTGGGAGAGGGTAATAAAGATGGACATGGGTATGGGGAGAGCACTGGCTTGCAAGTGGGAGAGGGTAATAATGATAAACACGGGGATGAGGAGAGCGTCGGCCTGCAAGGGGGAGATGGCAATAAAGATGGACATGGGGATGGGGAGAGTTGTGGCATGCCATCTATATCGATATTAGACCCAACACACTTCCATGCTTTTGTTCTTATTTCTTTATGAATCTTTTAATGTGCCTTCAATTATGCTTCATGTCAATGATGTTTCCATTGCAGCCAAATCCTGTGGATGAATAGATGATAGAGTTCAAGGGCATAACTTTTAAGGTCGGTGATCACATCGACCTTTGGAGGCAACGTAAATGGGTTTCCAAAGGCATTGTACATGTTGTCGATAGAAACGCTCACACCTACTACTTTAAACACCCAAAAAATTGTGTGAGAGTCAGCATTGTTGAGGCCATTGCTAGTGAACGCTATGTGCCTTTTCCATGTCCTAGCGCAGAGACCGTCCGAGAGTGCGTGGGCGGCCTCATCATATGGAAGCTCGCTGAGATGAAGCATTCTTTTCTAGAGGTACACATAAACGATATTTTGTTGTATATATATCATACTACGTATATTGTTTCCATGCATACGTTAATTCTCATTAATTGTTTGCTATAGGGTGAAGATGTTAAACCTGCCAAGGACAAAGCACAGCCTATGAAGAAATCTGTTGTTTCATGTTCATCATCTGTGAGGGTTCATGGAATAGGAATCACCCCTCCCAAAATACACAAGGACCCTAAGAAACATGTCATATATTATGCAGTCATGAACTCGATTGCAAAGAATAGGCAGCGTAGGAATTGATGAGACAGGCTTTGAATACTGATTTTGCATTGTGGGTTTCATTATTTGATTATTGAACAATTGTGGTGTAGAGATATACCATTTTCATATGTTTCAACACTATGTTGTTATAAATTTGATATGATACTTTTCATGGGCCTCTCTAATTATTTGATTATTGAACAATTATGTTGAACATATATACTAATTTCATGTCATTGGAACACATAATTGTTATCCATTTCATTTCAGACTTTTCATAGCCCTGTAATTATTTTGTTACGATCAAGAATGTAATGAAGTCCACTTTCAATTTTTAGAACAAGTATTTTGTTGACTGTATATGGCATATTTCCTTTTTCCATGTGATTGGAACAAATAAAATGCTATTATTTTGTTATGATAAGTATTTCTTTCGTTACAACCAATAATGCAATGAAGTTCACTATGGATTTTTAGAGCAAGTCTTTGCTAGGGTGGAGATGGCAGATTTCCCTTTTCCATGTCATCAAAACAAATAAAATGTTTGCATTCCTTGTAGTGTTGGAAAACACACTGCCCCCTGTCCGTTATTTGCTTCTCAAAAATCCTTTATTTTGTACACTCCCAAAAAGAAATTAAGTCCACTTTCAATTTTTAGAACGGCTATTAGGCAGAGTGGAAATGGCATATTTCCTTTTTCCATGTGATTAGAACACATAAAGTGCTTGCATTGATTGTAGTTTTGGAAAACACATTGTAATTACATTATCTCTTATCCTGTAATTTTTGATCAATTATCGTGTGGAATTACAATACTTTGGTATGTTTGAAGACTATGGTCTTTTGCCAAGAGTGTCATTGTGTGATTGTTAAGTTGTATTGTTAATCTTTCCATCAAGGCTCCAATCCCTATGGGGTTTACTTTTTGACAATTTATATTGGGGATGAGGTCCCTCATTTGTGACCTCACCGGTTCATAGCTCCGGGTTAAAAGCATTTTCTGCTCTTAATTAAATAAAATATAAGACTATGTTCTTGCAAATTTCATGACACTTTTTGTTGCCATGCAAAATTTCATTACAAACTGTCAAATGCCATCAACTAATGGTAGGCAATGATACCTCAAGTCTTATTATTTATGTCAAACTTACTTACAAATATAAGCACATGCAACTACCACTTTTTGTTATACACATTGTAAGAAAACAATGTATTGAAGTTGAGCTTCATAATTTTTAACAACCCTTAGTTTCATCAAATATTCCATTTCAATATATCTTCATACGTTTCCAACCGAAAATGCACCTAACAGTTGCATGATGGAAAACGCACTAGGTTGTGACTCCCTTCTAAATTCTTGTTGAATGACCACTTTCTTTTATGCAAACTTTAACAAAACAATGTTTTGAAGTTCAACCTCTTTTTTTATGACAACCCTTGCTTTCACCAAACATTCCATTTCAATATCTATTCATATGTTTGGAACACAAAATGCACATATCAATTGCATGATGGAAAACATAGTGGGTTGTGAGTCACTTCTTATTTGATGCAGAATGTAACAAAAGAATTGTTTGAAGTTCACCTTCTTGTTTCTTGACAACCCTTACTTTCAGCAAAACACTCTTCTTCAATATCTACTCATATGTTTCCAACACATTATTTACATAACAGTTGCATCATGGAAAACACAGTGGGTTGTGGCTTGCTTCTTATTTTATGCAGGCTATAAGAAATGAATGTTTTGAATTTCACCTTCTTGTTTGTTCACAACCCTTACTTTCAGCAAAACCCTCTTCTTCAATATATGCTCATATGTTTCCAACACAAAATTTACATAACAGTTGCATCATGGAAAACACGGTGGGTTGTGGCTCACTACTTATTTTATGCAGGTTGTAAGAAATGAATGTTTTTAAGTTCACCTTCTTGTTTGTTGACAACCCTTACTTTGAGAAAAACACTCTTTTTCAATATCTGCTCATATGTTTCCAACACAAAATTTACATAACAGTTGCATCATGGAAAACACAGTGGGTTGTGGCCCACTTCTTATTTTTTCTAGACTGTAACAAAAGAATGTTTTTAAGTTCACTTTCTTGATTTATGACACCCCTTACTTTCAGCAAAACACTCTTGTTCACTATCTGTTCATATGTTTCAAACACAAATTTTACATAACTATTGTAGGATGGAAAACACACAGGGTTGTCCCACACTTTTGAAATATCGTTCAAAGACAACAGTTAGTGTTATGCACACCGTAAGAAGACAATGAATTGAAGTTCACCTTCATATTTTATAACTTCCCTTGCTTGCAGGAAAAGTTCCACACAAAAAAAAAATGTAGGATGGAAAACACAGAGGGTTGTCTGTCCCTTCTCAATTCTTCTTGAAAGACAAAACTTACTGTTATGCAGACTATAAGAACATAGTGTATTGAAGTTCACCTTCATATTTTATAACCACCCTTACTTGTAGCAAACATTCCATTTCAATATTGTTATACATTCGCAACACAAGATCCACAAAAAAAAAATTGCAAGATTGAAAACACACAGAGTTGTCCCTCACTTTTCAAATCTTGTTGAAAGACAATAGTTATTGTTGTGCACACCATAAGAAAATAATGTATTTAATTTCACCTTCATATTCTATAACTTCCCTTGCTTGCAGCAAACGTTTGATGACAATGCAGGATGGAAAACACACAGGGTTGTCCCTCACTTTTCAAATCTTGTTGAAAGACAACAGTCACTGTTTTGCACACCATAAGAACACAATGTATTGAAGTTCACCTTCATATTTTTATAACTTCCCTTGCTTGCAGGAAACGTTTGATGACAATGCAGGGGTCAAACAACTCAACTCGCTATGCTATTGCAAACAACTCAGATCACTAAACTGGAAAACTCCACCTTTCAAGCAACTTTCCTTCAGAAAACCCTTGTTTGAAAATACCCAAACTAAAAACTAGGCCCAAAAACCTCTAGTCGATTCCTCAAAATAATTTAACCAACAACAAACCACTGACAGAAAGCAATCCCCAACTTAAACATCTTGATATGTGAACTTTCAAAATAGACTGTCCTTAACCGACCTAATTACGCTTCCTTTAATCATTCAATTTGACAAACAACAAAAAAAGACTTTCTTACACTCTTAACTTAGTTCCATGGCATGTAAAATACTCTGTTTGAATGACTCTTCAATGTCTTTTTAGCCTTTCAAGGAAGGAAATTCAAAACACTCCAAATACTGTTCAATCTACGCCTTTTGACAACTCTGTCCTGACAGGACAGTCAATAAATGGCCTCCAAATACTCATAAATTCACCAATCCCTATCTTGGAATGGAGTAACCTTTGCAAAATAAAATTACACAACAACTCATATTCCACAAAAAAAACTCAAGTCACCAATGTATAGAGACATTTACAGATTTTACGCATTTTCTAGACCTTGGGCTTCATGATAACTGCCCAAAAACACCTTACCACACTCTTCAACCTTCACATCATTTAGAATGCTCATCAAACATTCCTCTCACCAATTTTCAAGAGATTCCAATGGTGCAAATATGACAAACACAATTTTTATTATACATTGTTTACCCTAACATAGGGTTTTAGCCGCCTAGAGAAAAACTTCAATATCTTTGAGAATTGTAAATGGATTTATATGAAACCAAATGAATCATAAAGTAGACTCACAAGGCTATCATTTACAATGGAGGAGGAGACAATTTATCTTCTGAATATGGCCGTACTATGGCCTCAAACACATAAAATGCGAGAAAATAATTGAAAAATAGAGTGTCATTGATTTTTTCACTATTGCATCAAATACAACACTTTCTATTATGCAAAGTGTAACAAAACAGTGTATTTAAGTTCACTTTCATATTTTATTACAACCCTTAATTGCATCAAACATTCGATTTCAATTTCCTTATATGTTTGGAACACACTATGCTGAAAAAAAAAGGTTGTAGAATGGAAAACACGCAGGGTTGTCCCCCACCTCTGAAATCTTATTCTAAGAGAATAGTTTTTGTTACGCATACTGTAACAAAATAGTGTATTAAAGTTCACCTTCATATTTTCTAACAACCCATTACTTGCAGCAAACATTCCATTTCAATATCATTATACGTTTCGAAGAGAAGATGAGCAAGAAAAGTTGCATAATGGAAAACACAAAGGGTTGTCCCTCCCTTCTCAATTCTTCTTGAAAGACAACAGTGTCTGTTATGCAGATTGTAACAAAATAGTGTATTCAATTTCACCTTAAAATTTTATAAGAACAATGTGCATCACATAGTGAAATGTAAAAACATTTCGAGTCAATATTATACAATCTGAAGAAAATTACAATCCACATTTAATACTGCTAACATTGAGAACTATGTTAACCATTTATGAACAGGTATAATCTTTGCGTTCTCAACATCTGAAAGCATTTTCCGCACTTTGATTTTCAAAGTGGAATTGACAGCATACAATGTTGGTACCCCGTAATTCTCATAAGCAGCTTGAAGGAGGGCCTGACACAGTGGATCGCAAACCTAACAATGTGGTTGAATTTGAACACGGCCAGCAACCATTCCTCCATAGGACCTATGTGATTACTAATTAGAGATTCCCCCTTGAGGAATTTCATAAACCTCATGCTCAACTGGTCCGTAATATTTTGCTTGCGTATGATAGCTATTGGTCTAATGCACACCTTCCAGATGCATCTAGCTAGGAAAAGGTCTTGAATTTCTCGGTAAAGAGACATTGGCCAATCAAATAAATTGACAATCTCTATTTGTAGATTGTAATATTGAACGTCCATGCCCATATGTGCCCATACACCAAAGACGTTGTTGAAGAAGTGAGCATAATTATCATAGTGCAAATCTATGCGGTTTGGCCCTTTTCTATTAATTATCTTTAACATCTTTTCCCACAACCTATACGGGGGGCTCAATTCCTCAATTCAAGCAAGAATATTGCATGGCAAATACAGGTGGTAGTTGGTCAACCAACTAGCCACCCATGCTTGAGAACTATGGGAAATATTCTATAGAACTGTAGCAACAGGTACTAAAATTTCTAAAATGAAAGACAAAACAACATTTTTAGAAGGTACACCTGCATTCTCTAATTAGAAAGACATTGTCAATGCAATGGAAACAGTGAAAAATAAGTGAGAAAAGTGGAATATATAGATAATGTTAGCACTAAAGAGATTGTACCTATTGTTTGGAACTGAACGAGGCAACACGTGCAGTATCTCCAATGGGCATATGGCAACGCATGAGTCGAACAACATGAAGAACAATGCTTGAAAGGAAAGAGAACGAAAATTTTAGCACATACAACCGGATTATCTAATTAGAAACACACAAAACAGTTGCTAAAAAAATTCAAAGTGAAAGAAAACTTTTCATAATGAACTAACTGTGTACGAACAATGTCTTTTCCAACATGGAAAATATTGTGAGCATTCTATTTGTTGCAATAAGATGAGTTGAACTAATGAATTGTAGAAAGTATATTTTGTAGTTTATATTCATATCGCTGATTATATTCATTGCACTTATGTATCTTTCTAACTCAAAGCATTCCTTCCCATTGCATAACTAAAAAAAAGATGTTGATACATGACAACCCTTACTTTCACCAAACATTCCATTTCACTATTTGTTCATATGTTTCCAACAGAAAATGCACATAATAGTAGCATGATGGAAAATACAGTGGGTTATGACTCACTTCCTATTTTATGCAGACCATAACAAAACAATGTTTTCAAGTTCACCTTCTTCTTTTATGGCAACCCTTAATTTCACCAAACATTCCATTTGAATATATGTTCATATGTTTCGAACAGAAAATGCACATAACAGTTTCATGGTGGAAAACACACTAGGTTGTGAGTCACTTATGATTTTATGTAGACTGTAACATAGCAATGTTTTGAAGTTCACCTTCTTGTTTTATGACAACCCTTACTTTAAGGAAAACACTCCATTTCAATATATTTTCATATGTTACGAAAGCAAAATGCACATCACAGTTGCAGGATGGAAAACATAGTGGGTTGTGACTCACATTTTATTTTTCTGTAGACTGTAACAAAAAAATGTTTTCAAGTTCACCTTCTTGCTTTGTGCCAACCCTTACTTTCACCAAACATTCCATTTCAATATGTCTTCATATGTTTCAAACACAAAATGCACATAACAGTTGCATGATGGAAAACACACTAGGATGTGACTCACTTCTTATTTTAAGTAGACTGTAACAGAACAATGTTTTGAAGTTCACCTTTTTGTTTTATGACAACCCTTACCTTCAGCAAAGCACTCCATTTCAATATATGTTCATATGTTATGAACACAAAATGCACATCATAGTTGCAGGATGGAAAATAGAGTGGGTTGTGACTCCCTTCTTATTTTATGCAGGCTGTAAGAAAGGAATGTTTTTCATTGAAGGTCAACAGACTCAAATTTTTCAACTTAACTATCTCAAACTCTTAACAACCCCTAGAAATAATCATCATTGTAGAGATCCATTTCAGTCCCCCTCAACATACTTGAAACCCACATACGACTCTTTTCGAACAACTTGCACAAAAACAAGAAATAACGTTGTCCACAAGGCCAATTACTCCAAATTTACAAAGACACACCGCTCTAATCATACAACCAACCTGGGAAACCAATGGGGTAGCTCTCACCAGCCCTCAGATCCCCCAAATCCACCCTTGGTTTGTAGATATTGTCTTTCCCAAACGCCTATTCATGAAACCCTTGTTTCAAGCCATTGACATGAGGGTAACTTGGAAAACTATATTCCACTCTTTCTAAAACCTTCAAACCAACTCAAACACCTTTATTTAGGCATGTACATGCTTAAAAGAACAAGGGATATCATTTCCATCACCTTTTTAATGAAACCCTAACTTTAAACCTCACTTATCATGCTCTTTTCCACTCACAATCTACAAGGACAACAACTCAAACCGCCTAATTCCTTTCTCCCTTCAGAAAACCATCATCCCAGCAACAAAACCTAACCTATCAGAATCGTTCCCTAAGCCACAGATATCACATCGCTGATTACATTCATATCGCTAATTACATTCATATCACTGATTACATCCATTGCATGGCCCATCTTTCATATGGCAACTTTTAGGTGAAATATGGTGGGTTTAGTAAGTGAATGTCTGTCAAACTTGGGGGCAACAAATTTTAAGGTAAGATTAAGTTTTTGAAGACTTAATTAGTCATGTTTGAAGAGTGTTTGTAGAGTGGGAAGCTTGGGAACATTGAATTCCATAAAAACCTCGTGAAAATGGCTCAAAATGAGGGTTTAGTGAAATAGTGTCTTGGGAAGCGTATCTTCCAAAAGTAATTGTGGATTTGCTGGTTTCGGTCACTGATTAATGCTACCCCATCAAAATTTTACGTTTGGGAAGATTCAAAATATGAGTATCTTTGTAGAATAGGCCTATTTTGGGGTCCAGGACAGTAAAGAAGATCTTGTTTGAAGTGTTTGGTGTGTAAAGTTGAGCAAATAGGTCTGCAGACCCAAACAACAACTGAGAAGATAAACCAACAAATTTACCAATCACTAATTATTACTTTGAAACCCTTAAAAATCCTTGAAATATGTTTAACCAAGCTTACAGTGACAGTAACAATCCAAATATTCTGCCTCCCAACTTTATTTTACCATATTCATAATTTCATGCATCGAAGACTCCAACCCTAGTAGTATTGCAACTTGGAAAAAGGGGGCATTCCATCGAAACTACATTGAAACCCCGTAAGGTATTTGTTGTTCCAGAAACCCATTTGTGCCAATTTTTACATATCACAAATTCATATGCTATTGTTTTGAAAAGAATGCTTGAAAACATGACTATACCGCTGGAAATTCACTCAATTAGCCCAAATTTACAAAGGAGGTCTTAAATCGTTATCAAAACACCTAACGACTTCAAGCAGTCCTTTAACAAGTCTCGAAACTTAGGAATCATCTAAATTTAGGAATACAAAGGCTCAACCAAATGTAGATCTACTAAACCCTTACTTTATGAACAAAAAAAGCTCTAGCAAATGAGGGTTTAATAGAATACTGTATTCCAAACCTTCCCATGCTCTACCACCCTATGAAACATGTTTAGAAATGTTTTCCCATGCTTTAGGAACAAATTTTCAGCCCCATTGAATGCACTTTCCTCAATTACCAACTTGTACACATCCTTTTTCATCGGAAAACTTATGTATTTTCTAAAGATCATCAACCAAACATTGAATGGTTCGCTTCACCTACATGATTCAATAGATACACTTCTTAAATTACACCGATTACAATCCATCCCACAATTCCTCTAAACCTGCATCGGTGGGATGGAGGTCTAAAACCTCAAAAGACTCTCAAAACCCCTTGTTAAGGGTTCACAGGCAGATTTTGAATTTCTTGCTCTTTACACTTCTAAATTTCATTCAACCTCTTTTAAATACCTCGAATGGATTGCCCACCCACTGAACTAAGTAAACAAAACAAATATGCTTACTTATAGATGAAGGTTCATTGAACTATACTTGTGCAATCCTTAGTAAGACTTCTGAAGCAGCAGAGTGAAGGAACGTTGGCCGACATCAGCCTATCACCGTAGCCAAAGTTTTATAAGGAAACATGGTATTGCATAATGTCATACCAAAAATTGGACTTATGTAAGCAAAGTTATTAAATTTGAACCATACCTTCCATTGGGTTTACACTCGTGAAAGACAGTCATCGGCAAGGATTTCTTTCCCTAGATTGGAATGCTGAAGTGAACAAAAAAATGCCAAAAAAGAAATCAGAAAGTTTATGACGTGGTACAAGCACATACTGGAAAAAAGAAATTTCCAATACCATTTCCTATTACAATATATAAATTGAAATGGGTTTTCTCATAGTCACCCATATTAGATGTTGTATCCTCTACCACATCCATAGCAGTTGCACCTGAAGTCTCACATTGCATATTAACATTCAGATTCAAACTATTGTTCACAGACAAGGGAAAGGAGTCATCCAGAGGGGTTTGGTGATCTAAATGTTGTGTGGAGTGCTTCGTACGCTAGGTTGGATGTCGACGACGATCCATGCTTGCACTAAACCATGGACGCATGTGAACGGTGGTAGTTGCAGCTTGATCAGGATCCAAAATGAATTCAAACGGAAATGCATTTGATTGACGTAGGTCCCCTAGAAACCTGTCCACGCATTTTGCGTATGATTGCACCTATCGTAGAGATTGTGGCGGTGTACGCATCACTTTGTTCAAGAGTTTGTTTGTGTCATTCCAAAGAGACATTGTCACCACATGTTCATCATATACATGAGTCATAGAAGGAGCTTGCGTAGGGGTCAGAACATTAGGATTGTTTTCTTCTACGACCCCCTATGAAAATTTCTCATTCAAATCTATCCCTGTATCAATTGGTTGACCTCCCCCGTCTAAATGACCACACATAAGAAATTTGTATTAGGAAGTAAAAAATGCAAAAGACAATTGACTCCCATAAAGTAATGCAATTTGAATTGAAATTCACTTACCGTGGACCACCCCTTCAACGACAGATGATCTTTTAATCAAGTTAGCAACCTTGAGGACATGTTTGCAAGTGTTCCCCTGCAAACTCCAAGGGAAGTCACAAACAAAAAGGTGCTCCCCAAATTTTTGAACAAGGTACTGCATTGACCTACTTTGAATTTTCACCCAGTACCGTCCAGGATTTGTTTCATCAGGAATACAGTCATCGTCCGGAATTGCCTTGGCCCGCTCCACACTAGATCGCATATTTAAACACTTTTGGTTCGTCAAAAAACCATAATGCTGCAACTTTTCCTTTTGCTTATAGAAAGGTTCCATTTTATACACAAGTGTGTAATACAAATAGTCCATTCTCCTAGTGCATTTTTTTTTGAACGATCACACAAGTACTGAGTTTTAAGTGCGCAATGGTACGACTCAATGGCTACATTCGTATCTTGGTTGGCATGTGGAAATAGTCTACAATTTTTCGCCCACATGGCTATGAAAAAAATAATCCAATAGTCAAGTAAACCACAACGTATTAGAGGTAACATCAAAGAATTTGAATGGTGTGAATCTTGCGAGGTGACAAAAATTGTCAACTCACCAATTTGAGCTTCTCCTTCACACCAGGTCTTGTTGAAGTACTCTAAGAATCAGGGCTGATCATTGAACTCCTAAAAGAAAGAGTTCAATAGTTGAGTGACGCAATCTTCGGTGTCACCGATTACCATCATGATCGTGCCAAGATTGCGAAAGATGTCCATTGCCCTTTCCTTGGCTGCATACTTATATACATTCTTTAGCCAAGCCCTTTTGACATGCCAAAGGCATATAAGCACACAACATTGAAAGACAACCCTAATAGACAATACAAATGATATTGTTTACCACTCGATTGCGTGAGAAAGTGGCATTGAAAATGAATAGCAAATGAGAAAGGTACACAGATGAAGAAAGGGATGCACATATTGTATGGCTTGGATTTTTGTAGTCGCATCATCGGTAAAAAATGCATTGATTCTCCAGTCGGGCCTGGCTCTTCTTCCACGATCATGCAATACACGTATCCACATAGAGATTTCCTCAATCTTGTTTCATGAGGAGACTCCCCATGCAACCGGCACACTACTTTGTTGCTCATACAAAATGAGGATAGTATACAATGGATACTATAGACAAAACAACTCAGCGTGAGCATTGTCAAGTTTACAGCTAGCAAGATCATTGAAAACACGAAGAACTATTTGTTAATGTTTGTAAGGCATCACCCCATATTTGTTAGTTGCAAACGTGGAATCCATCGAGATGACTGAATTGTGCGAGCAACTAACCATCCTATCCCGCATCCATGGAGTCTGAACCTCGATAACAAAAGGTGTATTGTTCCCATTCAGATGTTGAAAGTAGAAGTTGTCAAAGTCATGTCCACTCCACAGTAGGATACTTGTCGAATCAACTTTGTGTTTATGTGCATGTGTAGAACGCACCTTTTGCTAGGCATTCATTACATCCTTTCTTGTAAGGAATTGATCTCTCTTGGACATCATGCCACATAAGACAGGATCGCTAATGTGTCTATCCATTATTGCATTGACACTGGCGTCCATGAGCAAAAGGCTTTCAATATAGCTTTTGCACTCCACGGATAGATTAGCGGAAAACATAGAATGCTTCTCTCCACTTGTGTCATGAATGCCATGGCAAAATTGACCGTTTTTATCAACATGGAACATTTCTTTGTAGATAATATAGGCAACATCGGGTTTTCCATTCATAACCTTTACCATGAAGTGGTATTGACAACCTCGCATTTGTATAAATGTCTTATGTGGTTTCTTCTCTAGTGGAGGTTGGTCTCTATTGTCTTGAGGACCGTATTGACACCAGTAGTTGCCATAAAGGAATCATCTCATCATGTTGAACCAAGAGAGAGTAAAATATCATTTGACCATAGAAATGAATGTTGAAATATACAAACCTCTGATAGAAAATTTTTTTGCCATAAGTTTTGTTGTTGACGGGACACGAGGTGGTAGGTTCTCTTGTTTTCTTGTCCAAAAAATTGGTTTCTATACCTTCAATAGACATTTCATTGTGAATTAAATGATCAAGTCTCGTAAGAGGAATTGCTGCAACAAGGTCAGGGACCTTATCATTGTTGACAGAAATAGCAGCCCATTCCAAATCGGAAGATGAAAAAGGAGAGCCTCCATTTTGTACATCTTGCACTTGCAATTCGTCTTGCTTCTTCCATTTCAAACCTCTCCCCATTATAGGAAATGATAGAATTGGACTAATATTTAAAATTAGTGTGGATTGTGTCAAGAAAAAGAAAGAAATCATTCATTAAACATAGATAAAATGTGCTTGCATTGTTGTCACCCACATGAAACCAATAGGAGGTTGTCGGCTTCAACAGAGGAAAATTAAAGGTGATAAATTTAATCAAGCTATGCATAAAATATAACACAAATGCAGGCTGGAAATCAGACAGTCCATCTCAACGTATAGGTGGACATAGACAACGACAACAAAAAATGACAAGCAAAACCTTTGACGACATCCTTGTATGCAAAAGAAAATAAAAAAAGCGCATCCATTGTTGCAAGCAACGCCAAAATGATAACATGTTTGTTGCATCTGTTGAAAAAAAATGAATCAGTAATGGAGAGTATGAGGAAAGGTATAAAGCTGCAAAATTTTCTATGAACCATGATGTAAGCGAATGCAGGTTGGAAAACACAGCGTGTAGATGAGCCATCACACTGACATAAAGACCGCAACCCCGCATGTAAATATAAGAAAGATTTGAGAGAATATGGGGTGTACAAACCTCTTTTACCTGAGGAGGCATGTTGTGATATTCAACCTTCCATTTCGCGTGACTTAACATGAGGAGCAAAAGCACATCTAGCAATTAACGAAATAAACAAGTGAAGGTTGAACCACATGATCAGTGGTTCAACCTAGAATTTTGTATATGGCGTAGGAGTGTAACATACATCATAGTATGTAATTACTTATACAATAGCAACAACAGATGAATTATCATGGGAAGATACGCTGTTTGTGTTGGATGTGTAAGTGTTAAAGGAGAGGAAGGGTTAGAGGGCAAGCAAAACCTTTGATGACAACCTTGTATGTAAAAAGAATAAGTGCATCCATTGCTGCGAGCAATGCCAAAATGATAACATGTTTCTTGCATCTATTAAAAAAAAGATGAATCAGTAATGGAGAGAATTAGGAAATGTATAAAGGTGTAAAATTTTCTATCAACCATGATGTAACCAAATGCAGGTTGGAAAACATGGCGTGTAGATGAACCTCCACGCTGACATAAAGACTGCAACCCCGCATGTAAATATAACAAAGATTTGAGAGAATATGGGGTGTACAAACCTGTTTTACCTGAGCAAGCATGTTTTGATATCGACCCTTCCATTTGGGGTGAGTTAACATGACCAGCAAAAGCTTATATGACAATTCATGAACTAAAATAGTGTAGGTTGAACAACAGGATGGGAAGTCCAACCTACAACTTTTTATGTAGCCTATAAGCCCAACGTGAATAATAACATGTAATTACTTCTATGGCTTCCGACAATGTGAAAAGAAAAAAACACGATCTTTGCATCTGGTGTTAAAAAAATGAGTCAATGAAGTCAAACATCTGTGAACATAAAACTAAACATGCTCAACAAAAGAACATCAAGCACAAAAGTAAAAAATTCCACCCTTCAACTTACAACAAGCAAACATATAAAAACTGCAACCTGATGAGGTAAAAATAACCTCATCATAATAATATAATAAAGGCCTATTTTATATATGCAAAATTCCTGCCCTCTGCCAATTAATTAAACTTTAGGAGAAATAATTACTTGTCTTTTAAGGAGAAATTATATAAACTTTATTTCTTATGATTTATTGGAGTATTTTTCCAATACATATTTAATGGGTTGTTTTAAGTGTTTTGTAGGATAATAACCGATCATCAAGTTGCAGATAAGAAGTATTCAGCTAGCAAATTCTCCAGAACAAGTTGAAGGCATGCGCTAGAAACATGCTCCTGAACTTTAGGATGATGGAGATCGAAGATATAGTTACTTTTAAGACTCAATTTTTGTTATGTTTTAAGTCAAAAACTCGATGGCTCGACTCGAGCCTCTTTAATACTTATGTAATGGATTTTAAAGACATAAAAGTTGTTTGTAAATCTGTTATAGACTTTTTCAATGGTTATCTGTACCATCTGAAATATAGGATTTAGTTAGAAGTTTTCTATAAAAGATGTAATCTCTAGAAATAAGATAACGCATGAAATAGTAATGTTATGTTGTCAACCTATTTTTTTGAATCATGAATAAAGAGATTATTATGTAAACACTTATGAGTTGTGAGTTATGGATGAAATTAAGTTTAATGAAAGAGTTTCTAAATCAGTTGTGTATGTGATCTGAGAGAGAAGTAATAACCCACGAGCTAGCCACTCGAGGGAAGATAGTTTAAATAGATAAGTACTTTTCTTTATGTTACTTTTACTATATGAATAGTTATTCTATAGGTGATTATTGGATTTATAATTGTAGTGTTTGAAGTTTGAAAGCGCTCGTTGTCTTACACTTCTATAGTTTCTTGTTGTTAACTATTAGAATTTTTACTATTAAATAAGATGTTTCATAAATTGTTTACAAGTTTTTCTGCTGCCGTAATTTACCAAGTCTTTAGTTTAATTGTTTATGTACTTTTCAATTTAGTTATTATTCTTTCTAAGTTAGTTTTCTTATGCTTTCCAGTTTAAGTATTTTCAGTTTTCTTAGGATAAACTGGTTTACATCTTAATAGTTAGACGACCTTAAGTTATAATTGGTATTAGCTATTCTAAGAAGTTAGAAAATCTAAGGGAGATAGTCAAGTAATGGGACCTAACGACAGCCTATCACTTTTTGGCGCCATTGTCGGGGACCCTAGCTTTCTTGCTTAAGTGTTAATATAAGACGCCTTGAATACCTCTTTTTAGGCCAAAATACCATCTTTGGCTTCCTTTTCTGCATGGTCAAGAAAAGAGGCCCTCACAAACGATTTATACCCAAGAACCCCCAAAAATATGTTCATATCATACATAGGGAGGCCCAAGTTTCAGAAGACTACTCTGTTGACGAACTACTTGAGCCTAACCCACTAGAGGTTTTCCACAATTTTCTTGAAGATCATCTAGTAGACCAACTTGCTGTAGAGGAAAGTATCCTTGAGGAACACATTCCTCTGAACATCATGGGAGATCAAAGGGCCGAAGCTAACTGCAATGAGATCAACCATAATAACAATGATCCTCCACCACCTCGAACGTTCACCTATCCTATTACTCTGGATGTAGATGATGATACTACGATGAAAAACATTTCTCCAGCTTTCCTTTCAACCTTTTGTGGCTTGTCCTCAGAAGATCCAAACCAATTTCTTATTGAATTCAAAGTTCTTTGTCAAACCTATGACTATAAAAATGATAATAAAAAATTGAAGTTGTTTCCTTCTACTTTGAAAGATTCGGCTATGTGTTGGTTTATGGGACTACCTACTGGAAGTATAATATCTTGGGAGGAAATGGTGACTGTTTTCTTGCATAAATACCAGAGTTATTGTAGGGTGAGTGATCGTAAGGAGGAGTTGTTTAAACTTAGGAAAAACGAGGACGAGAGTCTAGAGGACTATTTAGATAGGTTTCTTTTCTTATCTAAGCGATGTGGAGAAATGACTATTAGTATTGAGATTCTCAAGACTATATTTCTTAAGGGACTCGATGAGGACGCAAGGAGAAGTCTTGATCTAATGGGAAAAGGTGATGTATCTTAGTTAGCCCTTGAAGATATATGTGATTTGTGTCGTAATTTCTCACGTACTAGTGGAGGAATCCGTAAAACTAATATTTTCAGAGGGAATAACGAAATAGGAAAGCTCTGAGAAGAAATAGAAAATATTAAGACGAACATACTTGTTCAATTGAACTCTACTTTAGACGGCATACAAGCAAAGGCACGTAACCTTGAGACTTTGTCAATTTATTGTCCTAGGTGTCAAAATAAACATCTTTTATGAGAGTGTCCTTTAGACAAGGTTAATGTTTGTAAACTCTATGAGAAAAACCATCCAACCAACTAGTGCGAGCTTCTCACTGATCTTAAGAATACTAAAAAAAAATCGCTCAGGTTGAAGAAGAAATAAATGTGCTAAACCAATGCCAAGGAGGTAATTTCTCTTATGGGAAAAATTTCAATCTTGCATGTAGACTACAAAACAATTGGGCTAGTAATCAATGGCCTCCATCTTGGAATCAGCCCCCGCCTCCACAACCTTATTGGAGAACTCCTTATTGGGGACCCCCTAAATGGGAAAATCAATCATGGGGAACTCAACAATGGCCAAACCAATATCAACCACAATGGTACCCACAACATACTGCTCCCTAATGGAATCAAGGACATAATCAATTTTATACTGGTCCTAGGAGGAATCAACAACAAAATCTGCTACCACCACCTCAGAATCCTCCTCAAAATGAGCAGATAAATCAACCCCAGCTTCCGATGCAACCACTTCCCAATCCTAAGAATAATCGACAGAATACTCTGGTATATACTACTGAATAAGATAATGTCACCGAACTTAATGCAATTCATTGTGGAAATGTTCAGTTACGCTCTGGCAGAACACTTCAGTTGCCCACCATAGAAGAAATTGTGGATGAACCTATTCCTACGAATCTTGAGAAGGATGCTCCGCCTCCTTCAAATAATATTGTGCCTCCTTTAGCAACAAGAGCTGCTGACTTACCTTGGGAGGAGGAAACTCAGTCTCTTACTAAACTTAGAAAGGATACCCCTCTAAAAGAGAAAACTCAAGCACCCTTTCTAAAGCGTCTGAAGTCGAAAACGCTGAAAGATACTCCAGAAATGTCTTTGAGCTCTGAAACTGCATTAATTCAAGAAATTAAACAGCTGCAAATAGAGGTTCCTATGCTACAAGCAATAAAGGAAATTCCTGAGTTGAATAAGCTAATCAAACAACTGTGCATTAAAACTCCGGGAAGGAAACCAAAGAAAATACATACTGTGCATATTGATGGCTATTTAGCTGATTTTTTGTCTGGAAAGACTATTGCTCCAAAATACGATGATCCTGGGAGTCCACTGATAACTGTTACAATTAATGAGGTAGCAATACCTAATGCATTAGTAGACTTAGGAGTAGTTATTAACATGATGAATGTGGATGTGATGGAAAAATTAAGTCTTACTAATTATGTCCCACAACTACATCTTACATATGGCAAATCAGTCTATAGCCATTCCAAAGGGTGTTATTAAAAATGTTCTTGTCAAAGTTGATGGATGGGAATATCCAGTTGACTTTTAGAAAATCCAATCACTTACGCGGGTGATCCCATAATAGTGGTTTACAATTTTTGGCCAAACTGGACACTGAAATTATTATTTTTAACTAAATCTTCACATTCAGGCACCTATAGCAGCTAAATTGTGAGGAATTTGAAGATGGTGCAAACTAGAGTCTCATCAAATTTTGTGAAGATTCTAAAAATATTTTTTCAAAATTTTTGGAATCAAATTACTTCTTTTCCATCTCCCACGAAAATAGATTTTTGAGAAACAACATTTTTTAAAAGTGATGCACATATAGCATAACTTTTTCCATGAAGGATAAAATTCTAATTCTTTCAAATTTAGATTTTTAACTCACGATATCTAGTGCTTCCACTTGGTTAGATAGTTTTTATTCAATATTTTTCCTCAATCAAGTTTCAAAGTCAAGCGAATTACAATTGGACAGTCGTGTATAGCAGTAACTTTTGTATATGTCAAAATTTAATTTAATTTTTTTGTTGGATCAAGGACTTTTGTATCTGGTGCACTCATATTTTCAAATTTTTTTTGATAATCTTCTATTTTTCCACATGTGAAGAACAAAAGAAATTCATTTTCGATGAAAACCTATGTTTAATAAAACTTAAAAACAAATACATAACAAAACCAAAACATATTAAAATTATATTCATTGGATAGCTTGTTCTGAGGAATACCAAATCATTTGAAATAAATTTTAAATGAATTCATTTGATCCCCAAAATCTAAGTCAAAAGTGATTTTTTATCAGCATTTTGATAGGTGTAAAGGAGACGCATTTATAGGTATGGTTTAAAACTAGCGAGGTTCTATCCAAGGGGTTTGATCTAAGGTGATTTGATCAAACCCTCTTCAATTGGAATCCTTAAAATGGAACTTTTTAAGGCTTAAATCATTATATTTTCTAAAAATATGTGATTTCACCTAAAATTCATTCCTCTCAGGAATTGTAAACCACTATTATGATAGCACCAAAGATAGCTATCCAATAATTCTTGGAAGACCATGGTTGGCTACTGTCACAGTTAAAATTGATTGTCGAGAAGGAGGAATGACTATTTCACATGGTCCAGATAGTAAACGTTTATTTTTATACCCTCCTACTAAACCCACTGAATATAATAAAGTATGGGTTGATGAACCAGAAGAATCTAATGGTCAAGACAGTTTGGCCTCGTTATCCATGGTAGTGATTAGACAACATGGAGAGGAATTAGAGGACGAGTTAGTAAGCAAAGTGGCACATCTAGCTATAGGCTCAAGTGAGGAGGAAATAATCGATGTGCCAAAATTTTTGGGACAACTGATTGATATAAGTGGGATGGAACAAAATTACGTTACCATGGGAATTCCTTTTCCTTTGGCCAATATGATTCCCAGAACGAGCCATTTCTTTGAAGATATTACAAGATTTCACAGACTTATACCTCATAGTTGTCCTCTCAACACCTTGTTGTGACCGATATATACTGTCACTTTGACCCATCCAGGAACAAAATTAATTATGCTACTCTTGGGAAAAACCTTGAATGTTAATAGTTGGCTGACAAAAATGCAAGAGGATAAATTTATTTAATATTTTGGTAAAAAGGTCTAAACCTTTTTCCTGGGACTACACAGACATGAGGGGAATCCACCCGAGTGTTTGTACACATCACATTTACACTAATCCTAACATAAGACCTGTATGTCAGCCACAGAGGAGACTCAATCCTGTGTTAAAGGATTTGGTTAAAATTGGAATTGAGAAACTTCTCCGTGCAGGATTTATTTATCCTATATCTGATAGTAAGTGGGTGTCACCTATGGTTGTTGTGCCAAAGAAAAATGGGAAGTGGAGAATTTGTGTAGATTATAAAGAACTCAATAAAGCCACTTTTCAAGATTATTTCCCCTTACCATTTGTTGACCAGGTTTTGGATAACTTGGCTGGAAGGAAATATTTCTCCTTTTTAGACAGATTTAGTGGTTACAACCAAATTTAGGTAGCACCAGAAAACTAGGATAAGACAACGTTTACTTGTCTATGGGGTACATTTGCATACCTAGTTCTTCCCTTTAGACTTTGTAATGCTCTTGCGACTTTTCAGAGAGCTATATTGGCTATATTTGCTACGCTTGTCAACGAATGTGTAGAGGTCTATATGGATGATTTCACAGTCTATGGGTCAACCTATGATGAAGCCCTTCAAAACTTGGACAAGGTTTTACAAGTTTGTGAGGATAATCGACTATCCCTTAGCCACAAGAAGTGTTTAATAATGGTGGAACAAGGAATAGTCTTGGGTCATCATATTTCCTCAGAAGGAATAAAGGTTGATCCCAAGAAAATAGAAGTCATTAAACAATAGATTGTTCCTCAAACGCAAATAGATGTTTAAAGTTTTCTTGGGCATGCTGGATACTATAGAAGGTTCATAGAAAGCTTCAGTAAGATAGTGGCCCCTATGTTTTCTCTTCTCCAAAAAGATGTGGAGTTTAATTGGACGTTTGAGTGTCAACAATCATTTGAAACGATAAAGGAGAAGCTTGTCTCTGCTCTTGTATTACATGGGCCAAATTGGAGTCTTCCCTTTCATATTTATGTTGATGCTTCAGACGACGCAATTGGTGCAGTATTGGGGCAAGAAGATGAGGATGGGGGTAAATATGCCATATATTTCATTAGTAAAAACCTGACATCTGCTGAAAGGAACTATACGACTACATAAAAAGAATTGTTGGTTGTGGTTCATGCCATTAAAAAATTTTGCCATTATATTATAGGATATAAAGTTACAGTCTATACAGATCATTCAGCTGTAAAATATTTAATGAATAAACCTGTAGTTAATGGTTGAATAATGAGATGGTTACTACTCCTTCAAGAGTTCAATGTGACAATACTTGACAAGCTAGGGAGATTTAATGAAGTGGCAGAAATTTTGTCTCGAATCAAACAAGAAGAGGGTGATCGTGCACCTGTGCAAGATGAGTTTCCAGATGAAAATTTGTTTGCCATCTCTACAAAGACCCCTTGGTTTGCTGATATTGCCAATTATTTAGCCACCTTTGAAGTACCCCCTGGGTTTACATCAAAAAAAAGGAGGCGACTTATTAGAGAGAGTGCACCATTTAAATGGATTGATGGAATGTTATTCCGTTGTGGACCTGACATGGTTTTGAGAAGATGTGTCAGGGCCGATGAAACTTATAGTATCTTGAGGGCTTGTCACGATGATCCCTTTGGGGGTCATTACTTTGCAAAGAGAACTTCTCATAAAATTTTAGGCATTAGATATTATTGGCCTTTGATGCATAGAGATGTTAAAAACTATGTTCATTGTTGTGATGAATGTCAAAGGGTGGGAAGACCAACTACTTCTGCAGAAATGTTGTTGCAGCCTCAGGTAACCCTTGAACCATTCAAAAAATGGGGGTTAGATTTTATCGGCCCCATAGATCCTTCCTCTAAGGGAAAGAATACATATCAGTTTGCATTGATTATTTGACGAAATGGGCAGAAGTTCAAGCCTTACGAGTTGCTAGAGAAGAGAAAGTCGCTGACTTTCTCTATAATAAAATATTTCTTAGATTTTGAGCCCCCTAAACTATCGTTACAAATCAGGGACCCCAATTCATGTCCAAAGTTCTTCTGGTATTTACGAACCATTTTCAAGTGAGTCATAAGAAGTCATCCCCTTATCACCCCCAGGCAAACGGTCAAGTGAAGGTGACTAATAGAGAGTTGGAGAACATATTGACAAAAACGGTGTCTTCAGGAAGAAGAGATTGGGCCAGGAAATTGCTTGAAGTCATCTGGGCATACAACACAACTGGATTCAGCCTCTATGAGCTTGTTTTTGGGAAGAAACCTCTTCTCCCCATTGAGTTTAAACTCCAAACCCTACGAACAGCTATGGAGTTGGGTCTAGATTTGAAACGAGCCCAAATAGAATGAGTTCTACAGTTAAGTGAGTTGGATGAGCTTCGTCTAGATGTTGTCCATCAAAATGAACTGGTTCAACATCAACAGAAAGTTTGGCATGACAAACATATTAAGGAGAGAGAGTCCCATAATGGTGAATGGGCCTTGCTATTCGATTCTAGATATAAACATCATAAAGGAAAACTTAGGACTCATTGGCTAGGGCCATATGAAATTTCTGAAGTTTTCTCAAATGACATAGTTTAGTTGAAACCCATTGATGGTGATTCACAAACTCTCTTAGTCAATGGTGATCGCCTACGTATCTACCATAAGCCTGTTAGAAAAGAAGAATTTACAAAATTGGTAGAAATGCAGGGAGAGATCCAATGCATTGACTCTGCCAAGGCAGAGTCCACCTGACCTAATAAATAGATTATTATGTAAAAAAAAAAATATGAAAATTTGTAATAAAAAGACATGTGTACCAATTTACTTTCAAAGCATTTTTCATTCATTTTTATTTTTAAACTTAACTACATGTGCTTTTATTTTGCAGGACTTCTTAAGAGGGAGATAACAACTTCTAGAGCACTTTTCCATGATGCTCTAGAACTTGTTGATTCAAATGCCCAGTGCTCTGGAACTTGGTGGACCAAACGCCCGATGCTCCGGAACTTGCACCTTAGCTTACCACAGAAGGTCGTTCCTGCAGAATGATATAACACTCTTGAAGTTTGAGTTCATTTGTTCCACCATCTTTCTTCTCTCCAGCTGCATCTTTCGGTGATGCTACAAAAAATTTCATTTCGTCGTTGCTCTGGCTGCATCTTTCGACAATGCTCCAAAAATTTTCATTCCATTGTTGCTTCGGTTGCATCTTTCGGCAATGCTCCAGAAATTTTCATTTTGTCGTTGCTCTGGCTACATCTTTCGGCGATGCTCTAGAAATTTTCATTTTGTCGTTGCTTTGGCTACATCTTTCGGCGATGCTCCAGAACTTTCATTTCGTCCCTGCTCCGGCTGCATCTCTCGACGATGCTCTGGAACTTTTCCACCTCCTTCGTTTCGAATGAATGTCTTCTGCGTACTCCATAACTTACTTACTAGTTTTGAGCACGTGTTCTTTGCACGCTCCAGAACTTATCCATTTTTCATTCTGCCATTTCTTTCCATAAAATCTCAATTTTCTTCGATGATTTGATTATCATACATCAGTACATATGCCTTCTTTCTTTTTAAGAAGCATGTTTTCATCATAATAAAGGTCCCCATGACAGCTTGTCTTCATTAATGACTCGGCCATTCGCAAGTTTCCTCACTCATGTCATAATAACTAAGCCATCACCTCAGCCAATACTATCTCATCATCCTGTCAAATCGGTAAAGGTACAAGATCTTCAAGCGATCATAGAATGTGAAGTAAGTATAAATTTTTGCTTTAAGTAAGTAGTTATTTTTGAATGAGGTATAATTAATTGGCATGAGTATCCCTTCCTAATTTAGTAACTTGAGCCACTTGGCAATTAATTGCTAAGTACGACACTCTTTTTGCGGCCCTCCATGCAAATTGGTATTATTACATAGTAAATTCCAGGTAAAGAAAAATAAATAATCACAGTTAATTATATTTTCAAAAATAACTGTGCACAAGCTTCTTGCACTATTGAATTTTCAGCAGGGTGATAGATAGGAAACAAAAAATGGGAGGTACAAAGAAGAAATTTGAGCCTGCTTCTGCAAAAAAATTACTGGGATTAAGCAACATTTCCGATTTGTTTGAGGAAGTGGGTTGGTTGGATTTGATTAGGAAGTTTGAGGGATATAATGAAAAGCTGGTGAATGCATTTGTAGAGAATTACTCAAATGGTCGGGTGACACTTCATGGAAAGCATTTTAAGGCGAGTCCAAAAATCATCTCTTGTCTCTTAGGGTTGGATAATTCTGGTACTAAAATAGCAGAAACCACTCAAATTACATATAAAAAATTGTTAGGATTATTCCTTAGGCAGGGGGACCCTCAGCCCATGATAGTCATCAATACTAGAGGACAAAATAAAGGGTTCCAACAAACTTCCATATTAGAACCCTGGGGCACTGCAGTTGCATGGATTATTAAATATTTCACTTGTGAAGGCCAACTCACTACTGTGGTAGGACCTGCATTTCGCATGTTAATACATTTACGGCATGGGAAAGAAAACCCTGCCCTTAGGGTTAATTTGCCTCACTTTTTGAGTGATTTTGTTAATTCTTCCATAGAAAGATATAAGACTGGTTCGGGCCCATTAAAGCACCATGGGTTAATTCAGTTAATTTGTAAATATCATTTCCATAAGAAACCTGAGAGAAAGTGGGAGAAATTTTTGAGGAAGTTTGAAAAGCCTATGCCTAATAGGAAATTAGAACCAGGGGAATCTTCTAAACAGGTCACTTCACCTTCTGGAGCAACTTCCCCTAAGGCCTCTAAGGCTCCTGAAGCTCAAATTCCTACAAACCTTGGTAAGGAAGTGCCAGAATCTGTGAATGGGGAGTTTGAAACCCCAGACCAGTCAGTAAATGTTGAAATCATACATCCAAATGTAGATAGTAATCCCTTTAGGAAGAGGAAAAGAAGAACCAATCTTACTTATCAGAATGCTCCAACAATTTCTACTTATAAGAATGCTCCTCCTTTGAGGAGAGGCAAAAGGTTATCCTCTAAGTCTATGGAAACCCCAGTGCAAAGTATAGGAAGTGGATCAAAACCCAAGAAGCAGCAAAAACCCTTAGAAACAGATGAACAAATTCATCAGTCCTCCAAAAAAGAAACCTCTGTTGAAGAGATACATCCTCACCAAATGTTTGAAGAAGAAGCCCCTGACCAAGAAACTCATAAACCAGAAAAAGAGCAATCTCCACCTTCCATGGAGGTTGAAGATAGTGTTTTAGGGAATTTGTCCCTTGTTGTGAATAGAGTTGTTGAAATGGTTGGAAGTGAAAATATTAATACAGAGATGGAAAAATTAAGATTAGAAATTGATGAGCTAAGAAGTCAATTGCACAAAAATAAGGAACATATGGAACTGCAACAAGAAGAAATAATGGTACACATTGCTGTGATAAGTAAAAGAGATCAGGAAATACAGGATTTGAAACTGCAAATACAAGAAAAATATACATTCATTAGTAAATTGCAAACACAAATTCAGAATTGTAATCAAGAAAATAGGATACATAGTGCTGATCTAGATAAAGAAATTCAAAGTTTAAAAGAGAATTTTATGCTTCTGTTTTCAGCTTTTGAGGAAGAAAAGAAAATACAAAAAGAAGAATTGAATGATTCTCCTAGTAGGATTGTGGAATTAGAACAAGATTTACAGGAAAATACAAATAAGCCAATGGTGGAATCAAAAGAAGCTCAGACCGAACCAACCATAACTGAGTGGTTCCAAGTTTAGATTCCTCCATTGTTAATGAAATGGATAGAATGGTGCTATTTCCTAAGGAATGCAAAAATTGAGAATTATAGGTTGAAAATGGAAATGGTATTGTTAAAGGAATCATTTCATAAATCCTATAGAGGGAAGTAGGATGCATGTCAAATAGCAGAATTTCTTTTATCTTGTAGAAGACCATCAAGATTGTATTCAATGTTTTTAAATGAACAATGGTTAAGATGGAAACTGCTAAGAATTTATAATGATCAGTCTTATGAACCTGATGATAAAGAATTTGTTAAAATATTTGCAAAATCAACTCCTAAAGATTAGGATATGCTTTGTGAATTCTTTATTCATGATCTTTTATTAGAAAAACATACTAATTTCTTCATTAATCTTTTTTTTGGAGAAGTGCAATTGAGATCTTTGTTGTCCACCATGCGAAATCAGATGCATTGGCAAGAGCGCAACAGGGAATATGCCCAAGCAGAGAAAAATGTGGGTCTTCAGATGAGATCCCCCAATAGTAGACCTGCAACTTTTAAGAAAACCTTTTTAGCTCTTCTATTGGATGAGAAAATGAAAGAAAGATATGATGAAAGCCTTCGGCTTTTTTATAATCATTTTATGGATCAGGGGAAAAAATTGATTGGTAAAGCCTGACATGCATGTGAAGAGAGATATACTCCATTACCTGTATATCTAAAGAAAAGAAAGGTGATCCACCCTCTTAATATCAGATGGTCCTTTAGAAGAGCAGATGCCTTGGCTAAAATCTTGGAAGATCTCAGAATATGGTGGATAGGGATGAGGTATAAACCTCCCTTATCACTCTGTCCAACTCTTGCTTACTATGTTAATACAGATCAAGATGATAAAGTCTTTAGTGAATGGCAAGGTGGAGTAACTTTTCATAGAGGTTTCCACCATGCCCCTGTAAAATTTGATGCGACAGCTAGGGATTTGTATGATGTTAGTGCTAAATATGAAGAATGGAATAGAGGACAGGGTCACAGTTAAGGGGCAAGAGGACCTGCTAGGAATTAGGGAGGGGAGGAAATGATGAGGTAAAAATAACCTCATCATAATAATATAATAAAGGCCTATTTTATATATGCAAAATTTATGTCCTCTGCCAATTAATTAAACTTTAGGAGAAATAATTACTTGTCTTTTAAGGAGAAATTGTATAAACTTTATTTCTTATGATTTATTGGAGTATTTTTCCAATACATATTTAATGGGTTATTTTAAGTGTTTTGTAGGATAATAACCGATCATCAAGTTGCAGATAAGAAGTATTCAGCCAGCACGTGCTCCAGAACAAGTTGAAGGCATGCGCTAGAAACATGCTCCTGAACTTTAGGATGATGGAGATCGAAGATATAGTTACTTTTAAGACTCAATTTTTGTTATGTTTTAAGTCAAAAACTCTATGGCTCAACTCGAGCCTCTTTAATACTTATGTAATGGATTTTAAAGACATAAAAGTTGTTTGTAAATCTGTTATAGACTTTTTGTTATCTGTACCATTTGAAATATAGGATTTAGTTAGAAGTTTTCTATAAAAGATGTAATCTCCAGAAATAAGATAACACATGAAATAGTAATGTTATGTTGTCAACCTATTTTTTTGAATCATGAATAAAGAGATTATTATGTAAACACTTTTGAGTTGTGAGTTATGGATGAAATTACATTTAATGAAAGAGTTTTTGAATTAGTTGTGTATGTGATCTGAGAGCGAAGTAATAACCCGCGAGCTGGCCACTCGAGGGAAGATAGTTTAAATAGATAAGTACTTTTCTTTATGTTACTTTTACTGTATGAACAGTTATTTTCTAGGTGATTACTAGATTTGTAATTGTAGTGTCTAAAGTTCCAGAGCTCTTGTTGTCTTACACTTTTGTAGTTTCTTGTTGTTAACTGTTAGAATCTTTACTGTTAAAGAAGATGTTTCATAAATTGTTTACAAGTTTTTCTGCTAACATAATTTACCAGTTCTTTAGTTTAATTATTTTTGTAATTTTCAATTTAGTTATTATGCTTTCTAAGTTAGTTTTCTTATGCTTTCTAGTTTAAGTATTTCCAATTTTCTTAGGATAAACTGCTTTACAACTTAATAGTTAGATGACCTTAAGTTAGAATTGATATTAGTTGTTCTAAGAAGTTAGAAAATCCAAGGGAGATAGTCAAGTCTTCTTCTATTGTAAATTGCCTTGAACACTACCTGGTTGACATATTGAATTTTATCTTTTAAAGTAATGGGACCTAACGACAGCCTATCACAACCCACAGTGTTATCCAACATGCCTATAGTTTATTAATTAGAGAAAGTTCAAACACAATTTCTAGTCTAGTTGTGACTTGTTTTATATTTTGAAGATGTTACTTTCATTACATTCATATTGTGTAAACAAGAAAAGGATTTCATTCCAAAAAAAGAGAGAAACAATTGGTTGGAGACATGAAAGCCATGTGTGAAAAGGTAGACAAGTTTTGTAAATAACTTATCAAACATAAAACCTTTGCATTCTCTAATGAGAAAGACACTCTCAAAGCTAACCAAAGACCGGTTGCAAAGCTACAGACAAGTATTGAAGACATTCAAAACTCTATCAAAAAAATGGGCGTTGCTGTCCTAAGGGCTAATAAGGAAGCAACTACTCCAAAGCTACAAATAAAATGTACTTTTTTTTAATCATGCAAAGATTTAAACACAACAATAGAATTTGTGATTTGGAAGACATTCATACTGTTTTGTAACATTCCATATTGCAAAACCTTGGGTGTTAAGAAGCAAACAATCCACCATGACACAAACCTTTACATTTAAACAGGGAGATTCAAATTACTGAAATCCAACACTGTGTTTCCCATTTACAATTATTTTGTGCAATTTTTTTTCAATCGAGTGAAATTTAAACACAATGGAATGCATGATTTTAAAGAAATTCATATGGTTTTGTAACATTCCATGTTGCAAAACCATGGGTGTTAAGAAGCAAGCAACCCATCATCACACAACCCTTCACATTTAAACAAGGAGATTCAAATAACTGCAATTCAACACTATGTTTTCCAAATCACAATTATTTTGTGCACTTTTCTTTCAATCATGTGAAATTTAAACACAACAATGGAATGTGTGATTTTAAATACATTCATACGATTTTGTAACATTCCATGTTCCAAAACCATAGGTATTCAGAAGCAAGCAATCCACCATGAGACAACCCTTCACATTGAAACAAGGAAATTGAAATAATTGAAACACAACACTGTGTTTTCCAAATCACATTTATTTTTTGAACTTGATTTTTTCAATCATGCGAAATTCAAACACAACAATGGAATGTGTGATTTTGAAGACATTCATATGGTTTTGTAACATTCCATGTTGCAAACCCGTAGGTGTTAAGAAGCAACCAACCCACCATGACACGACCCTTGACATTTCAACTAGGAGATTCAAATAACTGAAACCCAACACTGTGTTTTCTGAATTACAACTATTTTGTGCACTTTTTTTCAATCATGCAAAATTTTAAACACATAAATGGAATGTGTGATTTTGAAGACATTCATATGGTTTTGTAACATTCCATGTTGCAAAACCGTAGGTGTTAAGAAGGAACCAACCCACCATTACACGATCCTTGACATTTCAACTAGGAGATTCAAATAACTGAAACCCAACACTCTGTTTTCCGAATTACAATTATTTTGTGCACTTTTTTTCAATCATGCAAAATTTTAAACACATCAATGGAATGTGTGATTTTGAAGACATTCATATTGTTTTGTAACATTCCATGTCGCAAAACCGTGGGTGTTAAGAAGCAAGCAACCCACCATGAGACAACAATTTACATTTCAACAAGGAGATTCAAATAACTGAAACCCAACACATTGTTTTCCAAATCACAATTATTTTTTGCATTTGATTTTTTCAATCATGCGAAAGTTCAACACAACAATGGAATGTGTGATTTCAAAGACATTCATACTGTCTTTTAACATTCCATGTTACAAAACCGTGGGTGTTAATAATCAAGCCACCCACCATGAGACAACCCTTTACATTTGAACATGGAGATTCAAATAACTAAAACCCAACACTGTGTTTTCGCAATTGCAATTATTTTGTGCACTTTTTTTTTCAATGGTGCAAAATTTAAACACAACAATGGAATGTGTGATTTGGAAGACATTCATACTGTTTTGTAACATTCCATGTTACAAAACCATGGGTGTTAAGAAGCAAGCAACCCACCATGAGACAACCCTTTTTATTTAAACATGAAGATTTAAATAACTAAAACCCAACACTGTGTTTCCCATTTACAATTATTTTGTGCACTTTTTTTTCAATCAATTGAAATTTAAACACAAAAATGGAATGTGTGATTTGGAAGACATTCATACTGTTTTGTAACATTCCATGTTGCAAAACCATGGGTGTTAAGAAGCAAGCAACCCACCATGAGACAACTCTTTACATTTAAACATGAAGATTCAAATAACTGAAACCCAACACTGTGTTTCCCATTTACAATTATTTTCTTCACTTTTTTTTTAATCAAGTGAGGTTTAAACAGAATAGTGGAATGCACAATTTTAAATACATTCATACAGTTTTGTAACATTCCATGTTGCAAAACTATAGGTGTTAAGTAGCAAGCAACCCATCATGACACGACCCTTGATATTTAAACAAGGAAATTCACATAACTGAAACCCAACACTGTGTTTTCAAATCACAATTATTTTGTGCACTTTTTTTTCAATTGACTGAAATTTAAACACAACAATGAAATGTGTGATTTGGAAGACATTCATACTGTTTTGTAACATTCCATGTTGCAAAACCATGGGTGTTAAGAAGCAAGCAACCCGCCATGAGAAAACCCTTTACATTTAAATAGGGAGATTCAAATAATTGAAACCCAACATTGTGTTTTCCCAATTACAATTATTTTCTACACTTTTTTTCAATCATACAAAATTTAAAAAGAATAATGGAATATGTGATTTTGAACACATTTATACTGTTTTGTAACATGCTATATTGCAAAACCGTGGGTGTTAAGAAGCAAACAACCCACCATGAGACAACCCTTTACATTTGAACAGGGAGATTCAAATAACTGAAGCTCAACACTGTGTTTTCCCATTTATAATTATTTTGTGCACTATTTTTTTTAATCGACTGAAATTTAAACACAACAATGGAATGTGTGATTTGGAAGACATTCATACTATATTGTAACATTCCATGTTGCAAAACCGTGGGTGTTAAGAATCAAGCAACCCACCACGAGACAACCCTTTATATTTAAACATGGAGATTCAAATAACTGAAACCCAACACTGTGTTCCCCATTTACAATTATTTTGTGCACTTTCTTTTTCAATTGAGTGAAATTTAAACACAACAATGGAATGTGTAATTTGGAAGAAATTCATACTGTCTTCTAACATTCCATGTCGCAAAACCATGGGTTTTAAAAAACAAGCAACACACCATGAGACAACTATTTACATTTAAACAAGGAGATTCAAATAATTGAAACCCAACACTCTATTTCCCATGTACAATTATTTTGTGCATATTTTTTTTTCAATGGTGCAAAATTTAAACACAACAATCGAATGTATGATTTCGAAGACATTCATACTATCTTGTAACATTCCATGTTGCAAAACCATGGGTGTTAAGAATCAAGCAACTCACCATGAGACAACCCTTTACATTTAAACAAGGAGATTCAAATAACTGAAACCCAACATTGTGTTTTCCCAATTATAATTATTTTCTGCACTTTTTTTTCAATCATGCAAATTTTAAACACAACAATGGAATATGTGATTTTGAACACATGTATAGTGTTTTGTAACATGCCATGTTGCAAAACCGTGGGTTTTAAGAAGCAAGCAACCCACCATGAGACAACCTTTACATTTAAACATGGAGATTCAAATAATTGAAACCAAACACTGTGTTTCCCATTTACAATTATTTTGTGCACTATTTTTTTCAATCGACTGAAATTTAAACATAACAATGGAATGTGTGATTTGGAAGACATTCATACTATTTTGTAATATTCCATGTTGCAAAACCGCGGGTGTTAAGAAGCAAGCAACCCACTATGAGACAACCCTTTACATTTAAATAAGGAGATTCAAATAACTGAAACCCAACACTGTGTTTCCCATTCACAATTATTTTGTGCATTTTTTTTTCTTCAATCAACTGACATTTAAACACAACAATGGAATATGTGAATTTGAAGACATTCATACTGTTTTGTAACATTCCGTGTTGCAAAACCGTGGGTGTTAAGAATCAAGCAACCCACCATGAGACAACCCTTTACATTTAAATAAGGAGATTCAAATAATTGAAACCCAACACTGTGTTTTCCATTCACAATTATTTTGTGCACTTTTTTTTTCAATCAATTGAAATTTAAATACAACAATGGAATGTGTGAATTTGAAGAAATTCATACTATTTTATAATAGTCTATGTTGCAAAACCATGGGTGTTAAGAAGCAAGCAACCCACCATGAGACAACCCTTTACATTTAAACAAGGAGATTCAAATAACTGAAACCCAACACTACGTTTCCCATTCACAAATATTTTGCACACTTTTTTTTCAATCAATTGAAATTTAAACACAACAATGGAATGTGTGAATTTGAAGACATTTATACTATTTTGTAACATTCCATGTTGCAAAACCGTGGGTGTTAAGAAGCAAGCAACCCACCATGAGACAACCCTTTACATTTAAACAGGGAGATTCAAATAACTGAAACCCAACACTGTGTTTCCCATTTACAATTATTTTGTGCACTTGTTTTTTCAATCGACTAAAATTTAAACACAACAATGGAATGTGTGATTTGAAGACATTCATACTGTTTTGTAACATTCCATGTTGCAAAACCGTGGGTGTTAAAAGCAAGCAACCCACCATGAGACAACCCTAAGTTACATTTAAACAGGGAGATTCAAATAACTGAAACCCAACACTATGTTTCCCATTTACAATTATTTTGTGCACTTCTTTTTTCAATCGTGAAATTAAAACACAACAATGGAATGTGTGAATTTGAAGACATTCATATTGTTTTGTAACATTCCATGTTGCAAAACCGTGGGTGTTAAGAAGCAAGCAACCCACCATGAGACAACCCTTTACATTTAAACAAGGAGATTCAAATGAAACCCAGACTGTGTTTCCCATTCACAATTATTTTGTGCACTTTTTTTTTCAATCAAATTTAAACACAACAATGAAATGTGTGAATTTGAAGACATTCATACTATTTTGTAACATTCCATGTTGCAAAACCATGGTGTTAAGAATCAAACAACCCACTATGAGACAACCCTTTACATTTAAACAAGGAGATTCAAATAACTGAAAGCCCAACATTGTTTCCCATTCACAATTATTTTGTGCACTTTTTTTTTCAATCAATTGAAATTTAAACACAACAATGAAATGTGTGAATTTGTTGACATTCATACTATTTTGTAACATTCCATGTTGCAAAACCATGGGTGTTAAGAAGCAAACAACCCACTATGAGACAACCCTTTACAATTAAACAAGGAGATTCAAATAAGAAACCCAACACTATGTTTCCCATTCACAATTATTTTGTGCACTTTTTTTTTCAATCAAGAAATTTAAACACAACAATGAAATGTGTGAATTTGTTGACATTCATACTATTTTGTAACATTCCATGTTGCAAAACCATGGGTGTTAAGAAGCAAACAACCCACTATGAGACAACCCTTTACAATTAAACAAGGAGATTCAAATAACTGAAACCCAACACTATGTTTCCCATTCACAATTATTTTGTGCACTTTTTTTTTCAATCAACTGAAATTTAAACACAACAATGAAATGTGTGAATTTGAAGACATTCATATTGTTTTGTAACATTACATGTTGCAAAACCGTGGGTGTTAAGAAGCAAGCAACCCACCATGAGACAACTCTTTACATGTAAACAAGGAGATTCAAATAACTGAAACCCAACACTGTGTTTCCCATTGACAATTATTTTGTGCACTTTTTTTTTCAATCAACTGAAATTTAAACACAATAATGGAATGTGTGAATTTGAAGACATTCATATTATTTTGTAACATTCCATGTTGCAAAACCGTGGGTGTTAAGAATCAAGCAACCCACCATGAGACAACCCTTTACATTTAAACAAGGAGATTCAAATAAATAAAACCCAACGCTGTGTTTCCCATTCATAATTATTTTGTGCACTTTTTTTTCAATCAACTAAAATTTAAACACAACAATGGAATGCTTGATTTTGAAGACATTCATACATTTAAACAAGGACATTCAAGAAATTGAAATACTCCACATTGTGTTTCCCAAATTTCAAATTAAAAGATTTTGTAAAACCCTCTGCTTGCAACCAAATTACCCCTCATTTTGATTTGGTCGGTATTCTCCTCCAACTCCTCCACATGCACTCCACACTTTAGCTTACAACCTCGATTTGGTTGGTATTCTCCTCCAAGTCGTCCATGTGCACTCAGACCTTCAGCTTTCCCTTTCAATGTGTAGACTGTAAACAAATAGTATTTTCACCTTTCTTTCTCAAAAACAAAAAATCCTCCGAAAAGGCCCACATCATTCATTCCTTTCCACTTTTCCTACGCTTGACAAAAGAAACTTGTCGAGAAAGCTTTTCTGCCCGCCTTTTCCCCATGACAACAGGCGAGAAAACCCAGCTGACGCGCCATTAACTCCTACCTAACCATCGCCGGACGTCTCTTTACTCGGTTATCACCCATCTGGTGGGCCCTACACTACGACGTCTCGTCATATTATGTATGTTTCCATGTATGTTGTTATGTATGTTTTTCATGTATTTTTGTATGTACATAGGTGCTTTTTGTCTAGTGGTTAGCCGGCTCCCCCCAAAACCATAATTTAGTGATAAAAAATCTCTTAAATATATAAAATAATTCGAAGACTGATATAACTTTTTAAATGTATTTAACCACATTACCGCTGCATTACATTCGGCTTGGAATTTTGTGTAGCGGAGGCCAGGAGAAGTCCCGACATCGATTGCCCACAATATCACTCATTTAAGAAACTTTTTCACTGTTGTGGTTAAACGTAGAACCCATTGCACTTCCTGGTATCTTGTGGGGAGGTGATGGGTATCCGTGAGGTGCTATGGGGAGCTACTCGCGCACTTGGTACGTAATTCATCTCTCCTCTCCTCTACTGATAGAAGGAATATCTATCACACTAGTTCCCACTTCATACTGCATTGCTATATAACCTATCTGAGATATTTTTAGAGAAGCGAGCCACTATTATCAGGAAGATTCAAAATCTCCCATATAAAAATATCACTTCAATCTTTATGATCATTACTGGTCTTTAAATTTTTGTCCTTTGTAGAGTGGCAATCAACAAGTGGCATTCATTCAATAACTAAACGCTGCAGCATTTTCTCGTGTGGAGTGTCATATTATAGAACATCAGCAGATATTGTTAAAGATCGACCTATTCTAGTAAGTTATTATTTTATTTGGGAATGCCCTAAAAATGGGTTCATCGCTCTTTCGAAGTTTTAATCAAGGAGTCTACTTTTCAATAAAAATGGGTTCATCGCTCTTTCGAAGTTTTAATCAAGTAGTCTACTTTTCAATATAAGTTTTTTCATCTAACATTTGTAGAATTTTGCAGGTTAGGGAGTTTATTCACTCTGCATTATATGATCCTCAATTTGGGTATTTTGCTACAAGACCTGGTGTAGTTGGAGTACTAGAAAAATCTATTCAATTCAATAAATTAGAAGGTATGCTGATTGAATTATTGTCCCGCCCAAAGAGGAGAACTATGCCCATATATTTGTATCTGTATCGGTACACTAAACTACACTATATTGTTCTTTGTAAATCTAGTTTATGTCATCACAAAGTTTTTTATATATCCTAGACAATTTCTTTTTACATTCTTTTCTATCTTTTTTGTTCATAATATTGCACTTGCATGTAGTTCTGGACCATATCTCCGCCCAATTGTTTGTGCATGTTTCTTGAAGTGAACTATATCCAGTTTAGCCTTTCTGACTCTAATTATTCAATAGCTTAGCCAAAAATAATTTTGAAAAGCCATAAATAACAAAAGAAAAAAAATTCCTCTGCCCTGCATACTAGGACAGCTATAGTACTTAAAGCAAAAGAGAGAATAAAACTTGCACAATATTGGAGTTGGTTGTAGATTTATATCTGAAAACCTACCACAACTGCATCAAGTAAATTTTATATGAGTAAATTCATGTTGAATGCTTACTAAGATCAAATAAACAAATGCCGTGATTCAAGAGAGCAACCTAGTAGTAGAAATGGATAATATGGACAATGGATTTGAATCACAGCAAGCGAAATTATACACTATGACAAAAAAAGGCACTAGAAAAATAGTAGAGAGAGAGAGGGGAAAGAGAAGATGACTTTATCTAGATAAACTGGATTAAGTTTTTTGAATATTCATGACATTTGACGTAATAAAGACTCCAATGTACTTGCTAATGATTTGCACAAGTCGCATCGTGGTCGTTAGTCTTAGATTTGGCTTGTACGTTGCATGGTGAAGAATCAAAATTAACTCAACACTTGGAAAACCATTGCATCAACATTCGATATGGGACGCAATAAATTGAAAAATCTTTGGAATATTAGATTTTCCACAAAATGGTTATGAGGATCAAGATTGACCAAGTTTAGTTTAGTTTTCGAGGGCTAGTGAGCCAAGTCTAATTGAGTCTAGCTGATTCAAGCCATGCTTTTGCAAATAAGAGGACTTGCCTATTTCTTTGGGATAAGTTGACTTGGATTTACCGGTCTTGATGTGTCCTAGTCAAGTCCTATGACTATGGGTAACATTGTAACATTTAAAATTTTAAACCTTTCGATAAAAGGTAAATCAATTGACTATTCTTTGTCTCTATGCATATTAGAAATGCCCTATAAGCACCTCAAGAAATAAGTGTAGACTATTTAAATGCACAATCAATAATGTTGAGTTAAAAATTGGAGACTATGCTCTCTCCTTATAAAAGTAGTTGATCAATATGACTATTCTAATGTATCAATTGGAGAGATTTGTGATAGAGGGAGGAGGAAGGCCACTTCTAGTGCAGGTGAAAAAATATAGTGATAGGCTTAATGAATTTGCAAAAATGTGAACAAGCCAATGATTCAATGGCCAAATTTGTTTTGCCCATGCTATTGCATTTCATTTGGCAAGGTCTCCTTATTTCAAAGGTATGTTGAGAGATGCAAGGTAGTTGGACCCTCTTCTGCTCCCCTTAGAGAACATAGATTGCATACCTCCCTTCTTGACAAACAATATTCAAAGGTGAACATGTTGGAGGAGATGAGACAAAGATGGATTAGGACTAGTTGTTCCATTGTCGTGGATGGGTGGACTCATATTCGACATTGGCCATTCATTAATATTATTGTTACATGCCCTGTTGGTTCATACTTTTGTAGAGCTATTGATTGTTTTGGGAAACGTATGGATGCTGATTACTGGTTTGCCATTTTGAAGGAGGCCATAGAGGAGTTTGGGTCTTCTAATGTTTTGCAAGTTGTGATAGATTCAACTTGTGTTTGTAAGTTAGTTGGTTTGATGGTTGAGAGCGTTTACAAACATATTTTTGAACTCCATGTTGTGTACATGCTTTGAAAGACATTGGCAAAATAGATTGGGTAAAGATAGTAGTGGCCAAAGCTAAAGACATACAAATGTTTGTATGTAACCATCACACTTCACTTGCACTATTCCATTTTTATTCAAAGAAAGAATTCCTCAAACCAGTTGAGACTAGATATGCTAGCTATTTTTATTTTGCTGGAGAGAATGTTGGAGGTGTAGGATGCTCTACAATCCATGGTGGTTTGTGGAGAGTGGAAAAAGTGGGCTCAATCAAAGATAGAAGAAAGGAAGGTGATGAGAGAAAGGGTGCTTAATGACACTTAGTGGTCCAAATATCAAGTAAGAAAATTTTATTCAATAATTTGAATATTAATTAATATGTTTGAGTTTCTACTTTGTTTTACTTTTTTATTTTCAAATTTTAATTTACATTATTAATAGTGTTAATGTCATACTTAGATATTTTTGCTCTATCATATCACCTGTTGTGGGGGTAATTAGGTATGCAAATATAGACTCTCCTAGCCTTGGAGAGATTTATGAGACTTTTGATAGCATGCTTGATCAAATGAAGCAAGCAATTCGTGACAAGGATCTTGGATTGCAATTCTATGAGGAACATATTAGGCCTATTGTCACAAAGAGGTGGAACACAATGAACACCCCTCTTCATATGGCTGCCTATGCTCTTAATCCCAAGTTGTATGCACTTAGAATTGGCTAAATTCTTCCTTTTGAAAATGATGAGGTAATGGAGGGGTTTATGAAGGCCCTTTGTAAGATGTATAGAATGAGGAGGTAACCATATTTTGAGAGCAGTGGTTTCATTTTTCCTATCTTCAAGGTTCTACATTTAGCAAACCAGAAGCTAGGATGGATAGAGCCACCATTGCACGAAAAAACCCCATTGGATGGTGAAAATTTCATGGGAAGGACACACTAGAGCTAAAACAACTTGCTATTTGTCTACTCTCACAGATTGCTAGTTCCTCTGTTGCATAGAGGAATTGGTCCACCTATGGTTTCATCCACTTTATCAAGAGGAATAGGCTTACATCTAAATGAACAAAAAAGCTAGTTGTAGTTCATAGTGCCTTGAGACTTCAAGATTGGCAAACTATTGAGTATTGACATATGCTAACAACATGTTGGGATGTTGATCGTGAAGATGTTAGGTAGATTGATGAGGAGGAGGTGCAACCAGGATTGGTTGAGATTCCATTGAACGAACCACTTCAGCTAGAGAGTGACACAAAGTCTTCATCTTTTGATATGGATGTTGATCTTGAAGATGTTAGGTAAATTGATGAGGAGGAGGTGCAACCAGGATTGGTTGAGATTCCATTGGACGAACCACTTCAGCTAGAGAGTGACAGAAAGTCTTCATCTTTTGATATTGATAGCCCAGATGAGATGTAGTTGTATTTTGAAGTATGACTATTTGAGACTTGAATTTAAACTTAAAAATTTAAACTGCTGTTATGCTATTGTCAATTCAACTGGTGTTATACTGTTGTCATGATTAAATTTTAATATTTATTGGTGTTATACTGCTGTTATATTGTTGTTATGCTATTGTCATCATTGAACTGCTGTTATACTGCTGTCATGATTAAATTTTAATATTTATTGGTGTTATACTGCTGTTATGCTAATGTCATCATTGAACTGCTGTTATACTGCTGGTACATTGCTGTCATGATTAAATTTGAGTGTCTCCCTTCTATCTTTACTGTTATATTGCTGTTATTGCTGGATATTAATATATTTTGAATAATTCATATATATTACCATCTCCTTGCCATCCTCAGAAAATTGCCCTCAAATTGCGGTCCTCAAAACGCGTCCTGTGCTTTCCCCCCGTCCTCATATCCAAAATGCTATGGAACATAGCTTTTTGCTCTTAAGTTTTGTAACATATCTTTAGGTAGGAATACCACATCTTAAGAAGTTTGTCCCTTCTTTTTGCCCTTGGGTTATCTTGGATTTTATTTGAAATTGTACAATAAGTAGCAACTTTATCAACTAGTTATTGTAACAAAAGGAATTCACTATCATAAATAACCCCATCAGAGACCACTACAATTTAGAAATTATTGTCCTCCTACAATACAAAAAGAAGAATATTTTGAGAATATATGCCAATTCAATACAAGAGCAGAAGGTTTTGAATGCTTCTGGAAGCTTACCTTACATAAATGTTTGGCTTCTGTTTTCGGTTTTACAGGGAGGAATGCATATATGCAATACTTAGATTCTTTGTACAAGAAGAACGATACAGCTTGGTTTACTCCTGTCGAAATATTTAAGGTGAACATTCTCTAATCTTGTTTTCTGTACCATGAGAATCATACCTTATTTTATGATAAGTAATAGTAATTCAATTCATAAAAAAGTTGATTTCAAATGTAGCAATAGACCATGCTGCTAGTGAATATTCAAGGGTTTCGAAAGTTCAAACACCTTTTGATATGACTCCAAAACTACTTTGTTGGGCTTCCTGAAATAATCTCAAATAATTTTATGTGGAAGTACTCTTAGAATATTTAATATAATGGTCATAAATGTAAGTCATATGTACTTATATTATAAAAGTGCATTTATCTAGGAAATAAATGCACAATATTAAGACTTGAAATTGTGCTTTATAAAATTTATTAATAAGCTAGGATCAATCTAATCAGATTAGCTAGCATTTGGTTGCTCATCTTTCTCACTCCATTTCATTTTCTGATTGAATAAGAATAGCAAAGCAGTCGTCTACCTCCATTTTCTGCATTTTTCTCCTACTCTGTTTTTCTTTATTTCTAATATTCTGTATAATTATTTAAAGCTAGCATCACTAAAATTTATATTAAAATGAAAATGAGCCAATAATTTCTTTAACCATAAACAAAATGTGCTACTTATAGCATTGTAGTGCTCAAATTTTCCACATTGGTTTATGTTGATTTTTCATTATAGAACTTTTGCATTTGTATGATACACGTTAGTTCCTAATTCTTTGTACTTACTAATTTCTGTCTAACCATTTTGAATTAATGTGTTTATGAACAAATTTGGCCTTAGCCATGGTATGGCTACAGTATTGCAGAAGCTATATTACGCACAGCCAATTTATCGGTTCCACTAAAGGTAAGAAGTTTTATTTATATGGTCATTATCATATCTTAGAAGTGTAAATAATCACATTCTTTGTTATGTTATTTCTTCTCCTTTCTTGTTTAAATTTATTGTAAACAAATGGTTCAATGCTAGGTGGGGTTAGAGCCAATGGGACAGAGGTCCACCTGACAGAAAGCAAATTATCAGCTATATTCACTAACTAGACATTTTTGGATCAATGCATGGTAATATTAGTGTCCATATTTATGCAATTGGATCACCATTGTGGAGAATCTAAATTTTGGCTGCATATGAGGGGCTGGCTAATAATGCGTTAGGCAAGAACAAATGCTAAGTCTTAGATACTCGGAGGCAATCGCTATACTAACAAGCTATGCTACTGGATCAGAAGTAAGAAACAAGCCGTGAAAAAGGAATAGTATGAAATCAGGGTATAAAAGATGGTCCCCCATCCTGACCTCCCACTTCCCAACCCCATCAAACAAATCTCCATATATATATATATAGCTATGGTCTTGTCATGACTTGTAATGTATAAATTATGAACAGGGAATCTATTAATGGTTAAAAGGTCATTAAAACATGAGGAGATTGTATTTAATTTTGATTTCTGCTGGTCATGAAATTTGTTTTATACTGTTCACAATTTTAAATTTTTTATTTCTGTTGCAATTTTTTTTTCTTATCAAAGCACCTTTCCTTTGATTTTATCTCACTTTGAAAGATGACTGAAACACTGGAAGACTTCTGCCTCATTTGCTGTTCTTGGATGTTTTTTTTTTTTTAAGACTGCAGGAATCGGTTGGGTATCCGTCCCCCTATAAACTGCAGTGCGCCTAGTAAAATTTTTTCATGACCGGTGACGCTGGCGCGACATGCCCTCTGGTACCACGGGGGTGGTGGGGAGACTAGACCTCGTGATCTCTTGCCTGCAACAGGATGCTTTCGCCACTCGAGCTAGGCCCACCACCCCTTGCTGTTCTTGGATGTTGATCTATTCTTTCTTCCCCAATTTATCTTTGAACATCATCATTGTTTAGTCTTTTTCAAGCTTGTAGTGATCTTCTAACCCTGCATAAAAGGTTAGTAGAAAAAACTGAAAACAACATAGACTAATAGGGCAAGACATTGAAATATAACTATTTGAATGGATAAAAAGACAAGGTTTTAGCTTTGAATCTTGACACAATATGAAAATTTCATGTGTACAACAATTGGCTTTGTTTAGGGACCGTGAGGTATATTTGTAGAATAGGAGAATCCAAATCTTTGGTTAATTTGTAGACCAAGGCTTTATTAGTTGGGCAGTAAATTCAAGCTATTCCTAAATCATTTAAATGATGAACACTAGTAGACCAAGGCTTTATTGGTTGGGCAATAGAGTCATAGAAAGGGAAAATGCAATACCACATAAAGAAAATTTTACAAATTGGGAAACACAATACAAAACAAAACAAAAATGTACTTTAATGAGTGAAAACTAAGCGAAGAAAAATGCGTTACATGAAACCATTTACAGGTTGGAAAAATAACTATCCCTTTGTTTGAGTCAAGGCTTTAATTGTGGTTGCTCACATCTTGGAAACTTTTGCAAAATTTCCATGAAGAGCCAAGGTTTAGGTGGATAGGAATGATTATGCAATGAAAAATTCATCATGAATTGGTTTTGAATGGTCTTCTTCAATAAGGAAAAACCTTTCTAGTAGGTGAACATACTATGCCTCCTTTTGAAGGTATTTAGCAAGGTCCCATGGCTATAGCTCATTTGCAGAAATACTAACCACCACATATCCAATATGATCTTTTTCAATTGTTATTTCAGCATACACAGCCCTAAACTCAGTCCTAGTATCATCCTTTGTGAAAGGCTAAGTTGTTGAAAGGAAATTCCATCACCTGTTCTTGACATTTTGGATCAACAATGGGTATCAATTGTACATCTCATGGTAGGAATAGTTCATTATTTTCATCGATTGAATATTCATCTAAGAACTTGTCAAGGTCTAAATCTTGAAGCATTAGATCATTAGCAAAAGATCATCTTTTGATAGCAAACTTTGCCATCCATCATCCCATATTGGCAGTTCTTGGGCAAATTGGGTTGCTTTAGCTTCATTAAAGCAATTGGCTTCAAGGAATACATCCTTAAAAGGGAGGAAACAATTAGACTCTTCATTACCAAACGTGCTACTATTCACTCTTATAACTAGGGTAGGAATGTGGATATGAATCTTTTATAGCAGCATAGTTCTCAAACTTGAACTCAGAGAGTACTTGGCAAGCCCAAAATTTTCGACTCAGCAAAAGTCGTCAACTTAAAAAATACTGAAATGTCTAAAAAAAGATTTTTCTTTGCAAAATTCAATTACAAAATATATCAAATGAGTCTAAAAAACCACGAAGAAGTGTTTTCTATTAGATTTGATTCTTGAATACATATGGATTACAAAATCACATCATTATGCAAAACCGGATAATGGATACAATAGTTAGTTGCTAACTAATAACTATTATGAATTTTATTTATGATGATTGTCTTTGAAAATCATCATCATAAATTGCATATCTAGGCAAGTCAAAAATTACAAGTTTTTACAATTTACCCTTCCCTATTCTAGTGAAAAATTTGGGGGTAGAGGGTATGGTCCTCGCACTCCATTGTGGCTCCCTGCTTGGCCTAGAAGACTATGCTCATGGCTCCACCTTGCTGCTAGATGGCAATGACTCCTTTGCCATATCAATGTCATCCAATGACAACCCAATCTCCCTTGCTTTTGCTGCAACCACATCCTCCATAGCTTGCTTCTTGAAATCAACAATCTCATCCTCTATAAACAAGGAGGGCTCATCATCCTGCACAATCTAGTCACTATATCAATCTAATCCAAACCAATAAGCTGATTTGGTTGGTCCTCCACCTTTCTTGTGCGAATCCAAAGGTTGTATTGCACAAAAATTAGATCATTTGAGGTGTTGTCGAGTCAACTTATTATGCTTCTTTATGTGAATGGCATCAAACAAACTCCTATTGCGCTCACAACTAGAATCACTACAAGGTTGAGAGAAGATTTGAATGGCTAGACTTTGTAGATTTGGGGTATTCCCATCCCAATCTTCCTACCAAGACCCTGCTAATAAGATATTCAAGATTTTGTAAATAAAAAAATATCGAATATTCTATTAATAATTGCAATTTATAAGTTGCAAGATATAAGACTTCACTTTTTCTTATTGGGTGTTTGGGTGGTTCATCTTTGTATAGTTAATGGCTAAGCAAAGAGCTTCCTAGTTTGTTTATAATTCTGCAACTCAAAAATGATGAGATCTCTCACCTCAACCTCAGGTACCATCCTCTCAATGCATGTGGATAGGCCCTTTATAACCTCCCCATTAACATCTGCAAAGCTATCAAAGAAGAAAAACTTGGGGTTGAGGTAGTCCCTATTTCATGAATGGGTTGGTGGAGTTGATTGTTCCACCTTCAATCAATGATCTCCCAATTAGGGGCAAATCTATTTGCATCCCCCCTGTAGCAGTTTTGGATGGCCTCTTTGGGCCTATCCATGGCCTCATAAATATATCCCATTCAGTTTTTCACCCTATCCACCAAGTGTAGAACCCTCACCAACAACTCTGTTACTTACAAAGTACAAAGTACAAACCAATTTAAGTTTCAACTTACAATGAAACTAAATACTTTTAGAGTTAAAAATAAAGGATTCATTTTAAAATTTCAATTAAGGTTGAAGTTATCTTGACAATCTTTATAGCTATATTTGCAAAAACATCATCAAAAACTAATTTTGTGGTCCTTTTTCCATCAACCTTCTTTGAATAAGTTGAGTCTAGCCATGCTTGACTCATAAACATCTGCTTCAAGGGAGTCAATAAACTAGAAATACTTTGCAACGTTACAAAATTAGTTGCAAACCTTGTAGCACTTGATTGCACAAGCTCTTCCCCCTTGGCGTGATCTCTTATCGAGTTAAGAACCCGTGGTGATTATAAATATATTTTGTTATATCTCTTGCTTCTTCTACAATTGGTCTCACTTAATCAATCTTCTACAATTGGTCTCACTTAATCAATTCTGCCTATGTCCTCCAAAAGAAGGTTAAGGCAATGAGTTGCACAAGGGGTTCAAAAAGTGTTGGATGCATCTCTTGAAGCAATCTTCCAACCACCACATATGCTGCTGCATTGCCAGTACAACTTGGACAACATTTTGTATGCCCACCTCTAAAATAACCTCCTCCAAGATCAAGCTCAAACTTTTTGTTACATTCTTTATTTTGTTGGAGGTATCAATTGACTTCAAAAAAACTAACTTACCATTTGAAGCCACTAAAAAGTTGAGGAGGGTGTGGTTCCTTCCATCTATCCATCCATTTGAAAGAATTGTGCATTAAAACTTTTGCCATTACTTCTTTTGATTTTCTACAATTTGTTGTACATCTCTAATAGCATCTTGGAGCAACCTGCCACTTAAATCTCTTGGAGAGGACACCTTATACCCTTTTCCTGCAACTATCAATTCTGTCACCAAACACTCCCAATATGCTCCTTTCCACATTGAAGGGAAGGTTGTTGTAATAACAAAAATGTGCACAAGCCTTATTTGCTTCTTTGTGCACCTCCTTGTTCCACCTTGTAGCTTCCAATGAAGGTTGTGTGTGCTTCTAGTACATTTTTAGGCACAAAAAACTCTGTGACTAAACTCTACTCAAGTTGGATTAGGAGGATGGGCCATGCATATGTGGATTGCAACTAGAGCCCTGAAATATTCCGAGCCAAATTTTTTTTTTGATTTTGAATGTGATTACAAACAACATGCACCTGTTAGGGTTAGCAAATAACTAAACAATGCAGAATTCAACTCTAACCAAGGATGTACACCAGGATCCTGGGATGGGCAAGGTGTTAGCATGTGGTCAGAGGATCTCGATGCAAAGCACAAATTGAAATAACCCTAACCAAGGATGCGCCAGATGACGGCGTGCATATGGTCAGAGGATCCCTATCAATTACAATGCAGAAAGTAACTCAACACCAAGTATGTGCTACCCAATCCAGAATGGAAATGAGGCGACCATATGGTGGATATATTGAAAACTACAATGCAACTCAAAGTAAACAGGCGGCAAGCCAGCCTCTTCCACTTATTCAGTGGGCATTACAAAGTAGGAAGAACAAGATTAAGAGAAATGCTGACAGTACTACTGTTCAGCTTACAATGAAATGTAGAATGCCTGCAAGATCACGGATTAGAACTCTTTAAATTGTTGCAACATTAAATGTGTTTTCCATAATAGCTATTAAGACTTCCCAACACCAACCCAATTCAAATGACAGCCTAAATGCAAACTGATATGACTGATCTGCAACATGAATAACAGAACCAGCACTACAAAACCCCATCAAATTGCTCATAACTCACTCATTTCTAACCCTATTGACCTAAAATCAAATGTAGAGCACCACTAAAAGGATGGCGACCAAGCTTGGGCAGAAAAACCCCCACAAAAATCCTCTAATATTTTCTAACACAAATCCCAAGGAAATCAGAATGGTACGGCTGCAAGGAGGGGCGATTTTGACTTAATAAATTGTAGACTTATTCAAAAAATCCTAAACTTCACTGAGAGGGGTGCCCTTGTCTAGCAAATGCATGGGTAAACTACCCAGAACCAGAATAAAATCACACAAAGACTTATGAGGTAAAACTCCAATCTGCAACACAAACCAGCAACTCCAGATTTTTGATTATTTTGCAAATATAAGGATTACAATGAAGAGACAACAGCTACAAAGCAAACTCACTACAAAATCACTCAAAGCAAGCAAACCTCTCCACTAGGTGCTATCTCTCAAGCACGAAGTTGAGCCAAGCTAGGAGGCATTCATTCCTCGAAGCAGTCCAACACCATTTCGGCAACATAACATTACTCAAGATATCAGATAATCCAAATGAAGACCCCAGACCTCCTTTTATAACTTTGTGAAGACTCTCCAAAAGCTTCTAGAAACCCTAACTTTTCAAATTTGAAATAACTCCTTTTCCCTCCAAGGATGGCTTCCTTTTTCCTCAAGATAAATTTGACTTTAATTTAGAAATAATCTCCTCCACAAGATGGGCATCCATTTTCAAGCATTGATTTTTGAACCTTAGAACATAATGAAATGTCTCCATGAGGCGACACCCCTCAAAGTCCCCCTTTTAAGAACAACTTAAAGTTGTTTCACTAGGCTAAGGGGTCACAATATTAAAATATAACTTTAAAATATAACATTTTTAAATCAACTGGATATATCTCACCAAAAAATGCTTCCCAAGGTCAAGATTGATCAAACCAACTGGACTGACTGAAGATGAGAGCCAACCGTGCCGAAGCCAACAGGACCACTGCCAGAAATTGAATTTACTAAAAATAGTAAATTCATGAAGGTGCTTGGAATGCCAAGAAAATCACATCACCGCGAAGCACACAAAAAACCCAGAAGGAATCCACAGTTCAATCACCAATTCACGAGCAAATGCATCCTCCAAACATGAAACCCTAATTTCCACCCCTGAGTAGCCTACGGGTCCAGAATAGGCCAACGGTCAACAGAAAAGATCATGCTCGAGAAGGGGACATTACAAGCCCACAATGCCTTGCATATCCATATTAGATTCTCTTGGCAAATCAGCAGCAATGGCTTCTTGTATGGTTGCTTGTGCCTTGTCTCTCTCCAATTTCTTTCATCTAGTGCTACAATAAGGGCCAACATCTCTTGTGTTGGTGTTTAAATTAGCACCTCTAGAGTGCTGATTGTAAACGTTCAGCTATTTCAAATGTTTTGCAACACTTCTTCATTATTTAAAGAGGAGAAGTCCCTCTCTGCTGGGAGCAATGCGTAAGGAAGGGAAATGTAAACTAAAGTTCCTATCTTTTTATGCTTCAGTGGTAGGACACAAGGGTGCACAAACACAATGCGCCATAGCTAAGCTTTTTCTCTGGTTTCTGCAGATCTCAACTGACTATTCTAGCTTTTATCTATCCAATACCTTCAAGGTAAACAGAGCATGAGGGTAAAGGAGCGGGAATGGGTTGGTTGGATCACCAATTCGCCGTCTCCTGAGAATATGACCGAGGCTCTGAACTCTCGTCGGGATAAGGTTGGTACAAGCAAACACTCTTTACGGTAAACTAGATCTGAGACCTGCCAAGGAGGAGGGACTCCTATCCGAGGTATGGGCTAGGAAATAGTTTACAAGAAACAACAATTTACGATGCCTTGGCCAGCGAGCTTGCTAAGGAGGAGGGACTCCTATCCGAAGTATAGCTTGAAAGTCAATACATTAAACAACAACGAACGATAACTGTTAATAACAAATATCCAAGGAGGAGGGACTCCTATCCGAGGAGGGAAATGAAACAACGAGCTATTAGATACAAGACGTGGACATAACTCAAATAGATTGACCAAAATGCAAGCGCCTTCTGATATTCTCCTTCAAAGCTTTATCAACGAATTACAAAGGTTGGGAAAGCAAAGGCACGAAATCATGCACAATTACGATCGACCAACGAACTCTCATCCAAGAGTGAACAAATATCCGCTTTCAAAGCTGTTGGCAACAATGGCGCAGCAATTTTGCATAGCAAGTAAAAGTTAAACAAACAATGAGCCCAAGGCTCTTATTTATAGAACTCAAAGGAGTGGGCAACCCCAAAATCTCCTTGAGTTAACAATGAGTTCTTGCCAATCAATTAGGAAGATTTATTCCTAACAAGGTTAACTGGAAAACTACTTCAGTTTGAAAGTAAACAAAGAATCAACTGGAAACTACTTCAGTTGACTGAAAGTAAACTAAAGGTGAACTTTAATGAAAGTATCCCTCCAAAATAGACATCCACATTTAGTGGAGATCTAAGATCCACAAATCATGGAAGCCGATTAGACATCCTTAATCAGTGGGATCGGACAATGCATGATTTAAGGGATATGGAGTTAACTTGGAAAGGGACATCAAGTTAACTCCAACTACATTTAATGTCTTCTTGAGTTGACTTGGAATGAGGCATCAAGTCAACTTCAAGTATCATAAATGCCAATTGGAAAGGTAGGACATCCTTCCTAGGTGTCTTTTCTCACTTCACCATTTCTGGTCAACAACTCCTTGATCCATGTGTTGACTTCTTCTGTTTCCGGATAGTCAATGCTTTGATGACACGACATCTCTTCTTGTGCAAGCTATTGCTCTTAGTAACTTTGGCGGCTTTGTGCTTGGAATGACCTCTTCGCGACTGGCAAGCCAAGGTGCTTACTGCCACGTAGGAGGTGGTAATATTGGTCTTTTTGCTGCAAGATCAACCTTTCTTTCTTCTTCGTCCAGAGTAATTGCTGCGGCTCTCCATTGAGCAGGAGATGTATTCTTTTCAAAGATAAAGATCTGCAAACTGCTGATGATGTCCGTTTGCTCTCCAACAATGTGTGTAAGATCTGGTTGGAGAGTTGTTGGTGCAAGGTCTGGTTGTTCAATTGGAGCCCAAGGACGCCAAATTGTCATTCTGTGAAGAAGAACTCGCCCGTTGACTGTAAACACGGATGTGTTTAGACAACTTCTGAAAAACCCCTGAAAATAGCGCCCTGCCGAGAAGTATTTTTCCGGAAAAAGTTTGGCACATGGGTTTTGTTCGTGCTTCAATGCTGAACAAGCCCAGTTCCTCAGAATTTTGATTCTGAAACTTTTTTGGAAAAACCCCCAAAAATAGGGGCAGCAAGTTTGTTGATTTTGATGGGTTTTACTGGAAAATTATGCTGAATCTACCCAGCTGATCCGATCTGATGTAACCTGTTGCTTTGTGTGACATGCAAGAAAACCTAAGACAAGAAGAGAGGAAGTAGACAGAAGATGGATTGGAAGTTTTTATCTGACTCCCTGAGAAAATCTGTCTTTGAATCCAACCTTAGATTAGCAATCTTCTTCCGCTTCAGATCTGCAAGAAATATCGAAGAACGGATGAAAACCTTGGCCATATCTGTAAATGGCGTCCTTGAGAGCTTATGGCTGTTCTTGATCATCAACCTGCAATGAAATAATGAAGTGGGATGCCTATACCTTGATTACATAGACTCAAGCCTTAGATCCACAAGTTTGGGGACCTAACTCATGATCAAAAAGTGGTTTTGGCTTGATCTGAAGTTCAAAAAGGTGATTTCCACTGATCGTGGAGTGTTTTAGCCAAGTTTAACTCAAAATATCTTGACTTTAGTCAATAACTTGGCCTTTGACTTCTTCTAGGCATCCCTTTTGAGTTTTTGCAAGTTTTTATTATTTTCTCTGTTGAATGACCCCAGTTTGATCCTGAATCTAGATTGATCTGTTGATCCTGAGCAGTTGCCGACACATTCACTGTTGAGCTGGATCCAACTTGAAGAGAAGTGCCTGGGAGACATGATGACAAAAAACTGAGTTTAAAGCTTCAAAAGAAAGGGCGCCTTTTCCAAGAAAGGGCTCTTTTGCTTATGCCTTGGTGAATTTTCAATCTTCATTCTTCAGCCTTTTGAAATGACCTCTCGTGCTTTGATTTGGATTTCTCGTTGATCGGAGAATCAGATGTCTTTGCTTGATATCTTGTCAGGTAGCCAGCTCCGTTTTGCCAATAATGACTGGAGTTGGAAAATCCAGAAGTCATTTTAGGGTTCCTTTATTCAAGGGCGCCCCTCATTGAAAAGGGTGCTTTGGTCCTTCAGCATGGTTATCTTCATCTGAAAAGCTGCCTACTTTGATTCTGATTATTTGTTGATTGCCTCATCGGATGACTGTGCTTGCAGTTGTGTTGCTGAGATCTACCTAGGCTGAGAAGATTGTTCTGGGAAGCCTTTTGTCGTCTATCAGCATCTGGAGGTCCAAAAAGAAGGGCGCCTTTCTTTTGAAAAGGCTCTTTTTCTTTGATTTTTGCCTTCGACAGTGGTTTCCTGATATTTCTTCAACTACCTCTTTTCACTTCATCAGCAGTTGCTTATGATCCACTCCTCGGAAGATTTATCTGTTTGTTTTGTTGTTGCGCCAGCAAGCAAACGCCGAGGATGATTGCCTTGGATGATCTAACAAACTGCATTTGACCCTTAAAGATCATGGGCGCCCCTGCTTGAAAAAGGCTCTTTTCAGCACGTGAACTTGTTTCTCCTTTGTAGCATTTCCAGAGTTAGTCAAATTTCGACCTTTTTCAATTTCAGAAACCTCCTCCGTCGAAGATCACCATTTCTTCATGTCTCACGTTCATCGTGTATGGGTGTTTGGAAAAATAACTAAGGCATTTGACTGCATAGCCTCCTCTTGGTAGCAAGGCGTGCATTCTCCAGACTTAGTCAATTTTCAGCATTTTTCATTTTTGAAAATCCCAGACTTAGTCAATTTTCAGCATTTTTCATTTTTGAAAGTCTCCTCCGTGGTAGAGCATCTTTTCAAGCATTTTCGCCATGGTTTCTTTGTTGAAGCTTTTGAAGCTTAGCTTTCAGCACCTGGTACTGGCTAATCTGCCATTAATGGCTGCGGAGCTCCTAACTTTGTTCCTGAAAAATAGAAATAGATCCACAAGAGTAAAACATGTCTTTTGATGATTCTGACTTGACCAATGTGATTGTGAATCCTTTTAATCCTATCAAAATCATTTTCAATCATTTCTGGGAAGGTCCTATTTTCGGGGGTTTCCCTGGAAATAGGGGCGTAAAACCCTAATTTTCAAATTTTCAGAATTTTGCACATGTGTTCCTTGACAGAAACCCACCAAGATCCTATGATTGGTTTGACCTAAAACAGATTTTACATGGCATTTTAACAAGATTTAGCTCAATTTATACAGAATGCCAAAAAAATTATTTTGGGTACAACATCTTGTTTCACCTCTTTTGAGGCTATTTCACACTACTTGGCATCGTGATTAGGAATGCTTGCAAGATGGTATTTTAGGCAATTGATGCGTCCACGAAGCTTCTTCTTGCACCAATTACAAATCATGAACCCCACTACCAGTCCAATTATGCCATATTTCCAAGTGGGGTCATGGCTTCCAAGGGGTCTCTTTCCAATGGGATGATGTCCACTTGCTAAGTTTGAACCAGATGCAGAGCCGGATGCCATTGTGATTATATATTAACCTGCAATATTGATAAGAACAAAAAATAGTGATAAAAAAAATATAGCAATTTGATCATGACTTTTCTTAAAAATCATGTAAAATTCAAATGCATTTAAAAAATTTAATTGTAATATGGTAAATGGTAATTGAATTAATGAATTTGATAAAAATATGATATTATCATCTCTTAACCCTAAAATGTAAACCCTATATTAAAAAAAAAGAGAAGAAAATGTTTGGAAAAAATTAATTCAAATCAGTGTAAATCATTTAAATTTTAATCAATCCAAAAATTTAGACAAATTGAATCAATTCAATAAACTATGGACATTTGACATGCTAAAAAAATTAGGAATCATTTACAAATTTAAATGCTTAAAAAAAAGAACTAACCTGATGCAAATCCAAAATTTTAGATTTTTTTTCTTTAAATTACCTAAAAAATCTTCCCAATTAGCTCTGCTTGCTTGCTGCTGTGTGTGTGGAGGAGGGGCAACTGAAGGGTTTTATGGGCAGCAAACCACTGTTTTTTTGCATTTTTCCCTAATATTTTCCACATCAAACCCATGCATACCATGGTGGCGAGTTTTTAGATCAGGCTCATCGAGTTTTGGCGAGTACTTGTCGAAAAAAGCGATGAGTTTTCATCAAGTACTCACCGTACAAACTTTGCAAGTAAACATTGTAAAAACTCGTGGGTAAAAAAAATGGCGAGTACTCGAAGAGTCACTGAGTACCCGACGAGTATGTATACTATGGATAGCAGCTCTTTTTCTTTGGTTGACCATACTTATTTTGATACATGCTCACAAATTGGTATTATATGTTTAACTTCTACTTTTGAATTGATGTGTATGGGATCTATTGAGGATGAGGATGAGTCAAAACTCAAAAAGAAAATTTATTATATCTTTCACTGAAGATCCACTTGTAAGGTTTTGCATAAAACAATCAAGATTTGGTAATAAATCCTCCATATATGTCTCTAACATAATATATGCGTTTATTTGGTAGCAAATTATCTTAAGTTCTTTACCTAGTTGTGATCCTTCATTAGCATCACCATCCTTTGGTGCCAAATTCTTTATTTCTTCAACAAATATCTCTTGAACATCTTGGGTGATGTGATCTCTATCAATTACAACTAGTGTTGAATGAAGAAAATATCTTATGGGATTCATCTTTTTCTTTGGCACAAATCACTTCTTGCTTTATATTTGGTACACAACTTTGTTATTCGGGAGAAGTTTTGCATGACATTTGTCACAAAAAAGTGTGACTTATATTTTCTTGAAAACCCTTCACATGCTGGGCACACTTCACTTCTATGTTTACCATCATTTAGTAGGAGAATGATAGTAAAAAATACCTCCTTTATCCCCTTTTAACTCTTGGTGGAAATCACTTAGCTTAGTGCCACTTTTACCTTGCTGGAGAAGTTTTGAGTGGCGAATGCCAATGAAAAGTGCACTCTTGTATTGACTAATCTATTACCTCCTTTGATGCATTTCACTAATGCTTTAGCCACTTTCTTTTTCTTGCTAGGTGCTTTTCACTAAGATCTCTGCCACTTCTCATGATACTTGGGCAGAGATTATGAGGGTTATAAATTTATAACCATTAAAAAGCGCAGTAAAAGTTGACTTGAAACTCTTTACTCTAGCTGGATGCTAATTGCTTACATTTCTGCACATTTTCCTAAGTTTTGGGTCCTAATTTTTGAATTCTGGTGGTCTTTGTTTTTTGATTTCTGCTGGTTGTGAAATTCATTTTCTGCTGTTCACAATGTTTGATTAAGCTGCCATGATTTTGTTTCTTCTTGTTTGCAATTTTTTTTCTAGCAAAGCCCCTTTCTTTTAACTGTCTCTTTGAAAGATGCTTGAAACACTTTCAGACTTCTGCCCTGTCTGCTGTTCTTGCATGCTAATCTGTTCTTTCTTCCCTGATCCATCCTTGAACATCATCATTGTTTAGTCACTATTGAGTTTGCAGTCATCATCTAACTATGCAAAAGTTGTTAGTAGAAAAGATCAAAAACAACATAGACTAATAGGGCAAGACATTGAAATATAATCATTTGAATGGATGGAAAGACAAGTTTTCAGCTTAAAACTTGACACAATACAAAAATTATACAAAAAATTCGTATGGGTATAACACATTGTAGCCCTTGAGATCTCCTATTATGTCTTATGTGTTATCACGGAATCTAGCAGCGCTCGTTCCACGGATAACCCCCCTACGAAACTTGTTCGTTTCCTAGGTTCGTGAAGTTCAAGCACGCAAAATGAGGTGATTTTCAATCCACCTCGAAGTGCATTCCAAAGCTTCAAACAGTCAGTTTGAGCATACCCCTATGTTCACCTCGCGAAGACCTTTGAAATGAGTATCTTTGCGAGCTCTCACTGTTGATACTTAGTGAAATTGAGAAAAGTGCAGTTGTGTCAAAAAACAACGCTCCAACCCTTTTTGAAAAAATGACTAAGTGTAAAAAGTGCAAGGGTGCTAAAATTCAGTGCCCCTGCACTTAAGTGATTTTTGTAAAGTGCAATGGCGCTGATTTTTAGCGCCTTTGCACTTGTTTTCCAGACTTAGTCATTTTTTTTTCGTGCGATGGTGCTGAATTTTAGCACCTTTGCACTTTTTCCAGACTTAGTCATATTTTGTGCAATGGTGCTGAATTTTAGCACCTTTGCACTTTTTCCAGACTTAGTCATTTTTTTTGTGCAATGGTGCTGAATTTTAGCACCTTTGCACTTTTTCTAGACTTAGTCATTTTTTTTGTGCAATGGTGCTGAATTTTAGCACCTTTACACTTTTGGCAGTTTTTAACTTAGTCTCTTCAAACTTGCTCTATTTCCATTCCAGACCCCGTTTCTTCGCTCCCGCATCGTTATCCGTGCCTAGTTGCTCGTTTCACGCTTGCTCAACATCGTTTCTTGCTTCACGCTTCCCAATGCTACTTTTTTTGCTAATGCCTATTGATTCACCATCCTTGCAGTTTCTCTCCAGATTTCATCAAGTGATCCTAAAGGTGACATCTTCTGATCCAGTGAACTATCCCAAATCTACAAAGAAGCCGTTATGCAGCAAGTTGAGGATGACAGTTTTTCCCAAAGCCTCAATACATATCATTTGCGATATATGGCTGACACTTGATAATCTCAAGACGCATCTTCGCGGGTGCAAGAAAATCCATTCATTTGCTAGAAGGTCGATCACAAGAGCTCACACCCTTGTAGATCACATAGTCGGCCCAGATGATGTGTTCATACAAGAGACCAAGAAAAAGTATGAAGATTCCGCGCCCAAGCAAGGAACCATGAAGATTCTTGATCTCCAATGTTGAACATTTTGATGCTTCCCTTTATGCATCTTGTAAATAGTTTTTGACATCTTAAATGTCTTTTCTCAAAGTCTAATTGCACCAAAATTCTGAGATGTAATTTCTTTAAGATAAATTGCATTTTGACTTAGTCAAAATTTAGGTGAGATTTTCCTAAATTAACTCACCTAACTTTCCTAGATTTACTCTTCCCTTTCTTTTATAAATATGAGGGATTTCTATTGTAAAGTTTATCTTTTAGTATTTTGCAATGAAGTGCTGCCTTTTTTGAAGCAGAATTGTGAAACTTTGTGTTCATGCTTTGCGAATGAAATCTGATCAATAAAGAAGAAGATTGCAAACTAGACTATGTGTTGGATTTGATAGTTTTGTGAATTGATCTCATTTGGTGGTGATTAGTAAGTGATATCTGAAAGACTCTAAGTAATTCATGTAAACTTTGTGTTACATCCTTTATTTGGATTTACATTTCTGTTTTGTTTAACTATTGTCGAATGATGTACAAGACTTTGTGCTTGTAATTGTTCATGCTCTTTGGATACTTTGGTTGGATGATCTACAAAACTTTGCGATTGTAATTGTTCATGCTGTTTGAGGAATTGCTGTATCTAAGAAGACTTTGTGCTTCTAATGCAACAAACGATACGTCTTTCATAGATCTACCATTGAAAAAGCTACGGAACGATTTTGTGCCTTCGTGAGCTTTCCCTTTTATTTTACTTGTTTATCGTTAATCACTTCTGGTATCTGTACGCCTTGCTTTGACAAGCTAGAGGTATTGGTATTACTGCTTGTTGAACGTTTAAGGTTATTGTGAATTGAGAACTTCCAACAGTGAAGCATTGTAAACATCTTCTTTGAAAAAAGAGAGAAGGATGAATGTGACACACACCCCCCCCTCCCCCACTTCATAAGTATTGTGTACATTCTGTAATTACTTTATTTGTTTTACTATAGCTTCTGTCAGCAGTAAGAAGGGCGCCTCCCCTTTCTGAGAGGAGAGATTTATGTGTCACATAGCTGTGGCTGAAGTCCTAGTTGTGTAATCTATCGAAAAGTTGATTACATAATTTTCACCCAACATTATGTTTGGTTAAGATAATGGAAAGGGGATAAATAACTGCCTGAGTTATTGTATAAAGAATATTGCCTCTCTATTGAATGCTTCTAGAATCAACTACATAGGATGATCTGTGTCTGGCGTTCTGCATTGCTCTATTGGATCCATGTTTAGGAATGGGAAGATTAAAGCCATTTATGGTAAAGAGATCCAAAATGCCAAACATGAATTATCCTATGTAGTTGATTCTAGAAGCATCTTAAAGTAGAGCATTTAAAAATGACACATTTGATCAATCACATGCCAATTGCTTTTGAAATTGTAGCTTGAAAAAACCTTTCAGAACTCTCTATTTTCATTCTTGGTGTTATATATATATATATATCCCATTGTTATTATCTGAAAGTTGCAAACTGAAAATACAGGAAATGCAAATGGTTACAACAGCTTAAACTCCCTCTCATTTAATATTCATAATTGACAATTTCTGTATACTAATACCAATGACACATGAACAGCAGACTGATTACACTTGGAAAGATCAGCAAACTCGACAAATGCTGGTACAATAGTATTCTGGTTCAACTGTGCAATGCTGGTAGCCTTTATTTGATTCAGCCACCTAAAGTACAATATTAGTATAGTTTGCAAATATTTCTTTGTACCGGAATGGATAGTATGGAAGCCACTAGAGACCAAGGAGTATTCTGTATGCTGCAATGACAGTTTACGCTCAATACCCAGCAGTTAAATAATGACTGCTGACTTGATCTTGGAAGACTGCAGTAGGCATGAAGCAAACAGATGCTGCCTCCTGTGCTTGCGATCCCTTAATAACAGCAGTCCAAATAATATTTAAGGTTGAGAACACTATGTGGGACCGAGTGTGTGTTGGGTGAAAATCATGTAATCAACTTTTCAACAGATTACACAACTAGGACTTCAGCCACAGCTATGTGAGATTCAATCTCTCCTCTCAGCAAGGGGAGGCGCCCTTCTTACAATTAGAAACCAATTAAAGTATTTACAAAATATTCATAGTATTTACGAAGTGGGGGGTGCGTGTCGCATTCATCATTCTCTCTTTTTTCAGAGAAGATGTGTATAATGCTTCACAGCTGAAAACGTTCTTGATTCATAACACTAGAAACTTACCAAAAGCAGTACAACTGATTCCCTATCTTGACAAAGCATAGCTTAGAGATATCAGATAAGATTATAACAAAATAAACATGGAAACAAGTAAGGCTCACAAAGGTGCAAAGTCGTTTCGTAGTCTTTTCAATTGTAGATCTATGAGAACAATATAGTTTGTCGCATTAGAAGCACAAAGTCTTCTTATATGCAGCAATTCATTCGAACAGCATGAGAGATTACAAGCTCAAAGTCTTGTAGATCCTTCAACCAAAAGCATTAAAACATAAACACAAATTCAAGTTAGAAATGTGCACACAAAGTCCACAAGAATCACTTGAAGTCCTTCAGATTTCATAAAATAATCACCACCAATCTCAATCAAATTCAAAAGACAATTGATCCAACGCAAAGTCTGGTATGCAACTTCTTCCTTTATTGATCAGATTTAGATTCACAAAACATGAACACAAAGTTTCACAATTTGTTGCAAATTGAGCAGCACTTCGTTGCAAAAACTAAAGGAAGAAGTTGCAACGAAGTGCTGCTCAATTTGCAACAAATTGTGAAACTTTGTGTTCATGTTTTGTGAATCTAAATCTGATCAATAAAGGAAGAAGTTGCATACCAGACTTTGCGTTGGATCAATTGTCTTTTGAATTTGATTGAGATTGGTGGTGATTAGTTTATGAAATTTGAAGGACTTCAAGTGATTCTTGTGGACTTTGTGTCACATTTCTAACTTGAATTTGTGTTTATGTTTTAATGCTTTTGGTTGAAGGATCTACAAGACTTTGAGCTTGTAATCTCTCATGCTGTTCAAATGAATTGCTGCATATAAGAAGACTTTGTGCTTCTAATGCGACAAACTATATTGTTCTCACAGACCTACAGCTGAAAAGACCACGAAACGAATTTGCGCCTTCGTGAGCCTTACTTGTTTTCATGTTTATTTTGTTATAATCTTATCTAATATCTCTAAGCTGTGCTTTGTCAAGATAGGGAATCCGTTGTACTGCTTTTGGTAAGTTTCTAGTGTTGTGAATCAAGAACGTTTTCAGCTGTGAAGCATTATACACATCTTCTTTGAAAAAAGAGAGAATGATGAATGCGATATGCACCCCCCACTTCGTAAATACTGTGAATATTCTGTAAATACTCTAGTTGGTTTCTAATTGTAAGAAGGGCGCCTCCCCTTGCTGAGAGGAGAGATTGAATCTCACATAGCTGTGGCTGAAGTCCTAGTTGTGTAATCCGTTGAAAAGTTGATTACATGATTTTCACCCAACAGTGTGTAGCTGTGGTAGATGACTATTCACTTAGTATGGCCCACAAAATATCATAAACAACGAATAATATATGGCTGGCACTTGTTTGGAAGTATATGCTGTGATCCTAAATAGTACTAGGCTGCGTTGACATGTTGTGGGCCCTCAATAATCATTAGCAATTTCTTTTACACAATCATTCATAATTTGCAATGCCCATACGGTTTACAAAAAACAGAAACTGTAGATGTCAGAGATTGTCTCCTTTAAAGGAAGCAAAATATATAATATGGGCCCTACCAAGCAAATTCAGACTTTATCTTGTCTTTTATACCAGCAGCTTATTAACAAAGATGGATATAGTCCACCAATGGTACCATAGGATAATGGTACAACTATTATTTGTAGCCAGTAATAACAACTGTCAAGCTGCGATTTGTAGTTGGTGTACAATGTCTATTATTATGTTTTGGTAATATTGGTTATCTGACTATGTATTAATTATTTGTATTAATGGGTTCAGGTAGTGTTGGTGTACGTTTTATCATCCACCGAACACACAAAATAAAATGTCCAAAGACACTCTATCCTCTCTTGAACAAAATCACCACGTATGCTAAGATTGCGAGAAGATCATATGGCGACTTCAAGGTTTCTTTTGTCAGGTCTTGACGTGTGGATAAGCTCAATGGGCGTTGTGATATGCTGGTAATACACAAAGGGACTTACGCTAAAAAAATTCTTCACAAGTTTAGGACTTAGACGGATTTAACATTAAATGCTCCTTCTTTTGGGATTTCAAAAAAAAAGTGCAAAAGGACAAGGGTTTAGAAGTTCTAATCTACTCCTAAGAATTCAAGAGACGGTAAAGATTAGGTGAAATTGGTAACCATGTTTTGCTTCGCCTCCCTAGGACACCTACACAAAGTGGGTGCAATCTTCAAGGGGTGTGATTATAATTTTCATGTCTTGAACAATACTTATCCAAACTGAAGTTAAGCATCCACAATCATGAGCTCAGGCTAACTTTACGCATTGAATAAAAATCATCTATTCAAAGAAAGTATGAGCTAAGTTCCACCAATCAATACTATCGGATCTTTCATTCATTGAACAAATATTCAAATCAAATTCTATTTTAATTCTAATCTAATGTTGAAGAAGATATGCAACCTTGCAAACCACTTGACAATAAAAGGGATTCAAAGCAAATCATGCATAATAGCTTTTATTATCGGAAGTAGCAATATGCAACAATCTCATACACTTTCTTCACAAAATGAAAATATGAGAGATCAAGAGTTTATATAGAGTTTCTGAGAATAAATGAAAGGCCAAGATTGAAACAAACCAACGGCCAAGATCAATACACATCAACCCTAATTAGGGTTTCTAAAAATATCATCATCATTAATTGCATGAAAGACAAGTGGCGCCTGGAGCTATTTTCAAGGAAGTGCATCCCTATCCTCTTGGGCAGCAGTGTGTTCGATGAATCTGGACACGATCGAGATGACCTCTTCCATCGTGACCTGTGGCAGCATGTTTATTCTGAATTCCAGCCCGTCCAAGTCCTCAGCATATCTGGCAAAGGCACTCTCCCATTCCAATTCTTGTTTCATGAAAGCATCCCAGATGGATAAGAAGTTCGCCACCCTAGTGAAGTTCTATCTCAAAATCGACCCTGTGATGGAGAAGAAGATTTCCTGAACTTTGTGCCTTAGATTTTCTAGCTGCATGTCATTCTCTCGGACGATCTCTTTCTCAAACATATCTGCAGCAATGAGGTAAATCTTGTTCTGAATTTCTCTGATCTGTTCTTCAACTCTAAGTCCATCAACTTTTGCTCTTTCCAAGACCTCGCTCCATGTTGTCAACGCCCCATACCAATTGTGGAAGTCATAGGCAACGCCTGCTGCAATTATTTTGCCATCGATCAACTCCTATTTTGGAACTCCCTTCAGTACTCTGAGGCATGGAATGATCCTCTCCTAAATGTCCAGGAGGTTGTCCCAAACTTCTGTCATGACAGCAAGTCTGGAAAGCAACGAGGAAGTCTGTCCATAGGCTAGTGTCAATCTCTCCATAAATGTAGCTGCTTCTGTGCTTTTACTTGCTGTCCATTCCTTAGCTTCCTTAGCCGTGACCATATCTTCTTGAATGTTCTTGGCCGTTTCCTGTGAGGAGTTTAGAAGAGGAGGAGCTGCTTCATCACCTTGATTGAGCGGTTTGGTCAGGTGCTGAATGTACTCCCTCAGGTGCTTGACCTCCTTGTATTCTTTTTTCTTCGCCACTTCTTTCTCCAGTCTTGCCTTGATGGTAGAGATTGAGTTATCCAACTCTTCAACCTCTTGGCCTTTTGTCATTGGGCCCAAGTCAATAGTGGTAATGGCGTACTCATGGGGAGCAATATCATCCTGTCTTATCAACTGTTGGCACGACAATCTGTACAGAACGGCTGCTGGCTTCGTCCCTCTGGATCGTGGAGAATTTCTTGGCGGGCTTCTTTACAACAACTTGTTCTAACCTAGCCAAGAAGTCTGTAGTGTCATCTTCCTCTTGAGTCTCAACTGGCACCTGTATCTTCAATCTTTCCTTCAACCAATCAGGAATTGTGGGCTGTTCAATGCCATCTTTTTCTTGAACATTTTCTCCACCTGGAGTATCCAAAATTCCTTTAAGAGTGGAAATCATTCCCTCTTGAAATTCATCATTCTAGATATCCATTTCGTTCTCTGAATCAAGTATTTCTGTGACCGTAGCAGATGGGGGCTCGTCATCATCTAGCTGGATTGGCTCAATATTACCCTCATGAATCGGAGAAGGAATTCTCATGTCGGCCAATGAATCATCCACAGTAGCCACTATCTCATCAATATTTTTGGATGCAGCAGAATGAGATGGCTCCACCCTTTGTTTCTTTTGAATAGGTTCCATGTTTGTAGCTGCTTCTTTCCTCTTCTTGGAGTTAGTAATTTCAATCAACTCGGCACTGTGGGATGCTCCTGCATTCGAGGAGTATGATTCTGCCTCACTCAGCAAGTCATAAGTGAGCGTCACTCTTTTCTGCCTTAACTCTTGGACTTGTTGGTCAACCCACCACTGAGAATATTTGACCACCGACTTCATTAATGTGGTTAAATCTGCAAGCTCAGGCTTTGACCACTTCACGGCAGGAAGAGGCCAACTCTCATTAAAACATGGTTGGACATACTCTCCATCATCCTCCAATTGATCAGGCACTTGACAAAGTTCGGTCACTTTGATCAAGTTCACCGGCAATCTGGACCATAACCTTTTCCTGATTTCATATTCGTTTGTAGCATTCGCCCAGAAATCCTCCAGATCTACCTTATGTTTATACCTTTTTCCATACACGGTCCGAATGTGGTTATGAGGGTCAAAGTTGGCCCTGGACTGGTAAGTTGTGAACGGATACCATTGTATCTCCAACCTGGCACTTTCAGCTGCTTGTGCCAATGGACAAGACTCCAACATGTTTCCAATGAAGAATGGGAAAGTGATAGTTGCCTTCTGCTTTGGCCTTTGGATGTTTTGGTAAGTCTCCAACTGTCTAAGGACCTCTAGCAAGATCATCCTATTTGTAGGATAAATTGGAAGTCGGTAAGGACTTCCAGTGAATCCCTGAATCCTTATGTATGTGAATCTTGGAAACTGGATAAACTAGGATCCATATTTGCTGATCAGGCTTTTGGCTTCATGAGTTAGCCTCTGGTGAGTTCCTCCTTGGAGTATTCTAGTGATGTACATGAGAAAAGCATCATTTGCTCGTTTGAAGTGAGATTTCTCTCTGAGCTGCAGCTGCGGGTAACGGTCATATGACTTAAATTCGCTCTCACCATTGCCTTCTACGCCTTTACATATTAGTCCTGAATATCTGTAAGTTCTTGAAATATGCTAACCAATTTTTTCGATGAAATCCACAACATAAACTAGCACTAGCCAACTTGATTAGCGTTAGCTTCATACTCAAATCACTACCAAAGCAACTCTAACCAAGAATGCGCCCTAAAACCATTTAAGGAAGAGGGGCGGGCATATGGTCAGAGGATCCCTAGCTTTTGACTTGATACAAAATTGATTGCAACTGAAACTGAGAATAATACTCAATTTCAAGAATGTGCACTCAAGATCCCAGTGAGGGCGAGGTGCTAACATATGACGAAATAATTAATTGAATTGAAAATTAACTAATTCTTCCGCTGCGGCGGGCATCCACTTAAGAGTGGGGATTCACCACTTGAAAGTGGGTACAAAGAGAGCTACAATGTTCATTCTCCACATTGGGGGTAAACCATCCAGGGGTAATTAATATGAAATTTAACAAGTAATTGCAGAAACTAAAATGGTTGGATTAGTACTACTATATCTCAACCTTACAATCATGAAATCTGCAAATTACAAATTACAATGATAGAGAACAATGCTAAGAAGAGGTGAATGAATTCTTTCAATGTTGTTTTTAACTCTCCAATGATGAAATATGGCCAAAACTGAAAATCAAATGAAATCTGATATAAAAACTGAGTTCTGGAATTCTGATCAGCAACTGTGAAATTCAAAGAAATGATCATAAGTCATTCAATATACCTCCAAATGAAGTGAAATCAAATGCAATAGTCTCTTGGAAGATAGGCGCCCATGCCTTGATGAAGAAACAGCTCCTAAGGATGAGTATTTATTTCTTTTGCATTTTTCCCAATGCGCAAAATGGTACGGCCTCCTTGCAAGGTTGACTTTGCAAAATAAAATCCATCTCTTCAAAATAAATTCTGATCTCTCTCCAAATGGTCACCCTTTCACTAGAAATTGATAGAGAAAATACCCATAACCAATTAAAATTTATTCTAGAAGCTGCTAGCAAAATTCACTTTTAGTTGTAGGTGCACCAGCAACTCAAAATTGACAAAATACTCCAAAATTCTTCAACATTCGTGCTCAATCTACTAGTCTGAATGAGAAGCAGTAAATTAGCCAACTAGGTGTTATCTTTCAAACACGAAATTGGACAACGGGCTTGGAGGTAAGCTTTCCTCGAAGCAATAAATCAAATGTCATTCCGGCAGCATAACAGTAGCAAAATTCATGGATGAGAAAAGCTGGAGCAAAGCTTTTATTTTATAGAAGATTAGAAGACTCTTCAATTTCCCAAGAAGGTACGTGTTGTGACCTTTTCACACATCGCCCCATTGCAAATGGGGACCCCCAGTAGTTTGCTAGTTTTTAGGGTTTTGTCTCCGTGCAACGGTTTCATGAGGTCACTTCTTTCAGAGTTTCAGGATAGTCTTTTTGAGAATCATCCAAGCCAAGTCAATAATCCATGCTTGAATCAGTGCCTAATGTCATGGAAGTGCTCAAAAGGCCCGAGAGACGAGGATCGACTGTGCTTTGGGCCAATTCTGACACTTCCTATTTTTTAGGGAATTTGCTTTTTTGCTTTTTTTTTTTTTCATTTTTGGCATTTTTGGACCAAACGGGGTTCCCTATTTTTTAGGGATTTTGCTTTTTCTATTTTTAGAAAGTCAACCCTGGTCAACGAGTCAACTTTCCATCTTTAGATCCAAAAATCACCAAAAAAATAAAAAAATCATCGAAAAATCAAAGTGAAAATCGAAAAAATCAAATAAAAAATCAGGAAAAGCATGAAAAAATCAGTCAAAAATCTGAGAAAATCAACCCAAAAGCATGGAAAATCTGGAAAATCATTGAAAAATCAGTCAAAATCTGAGAGAAAATCACCAAAAAATCAACCAAAAGGGCATGAAATTCATGATAAAATTTTGTCTAAGTCTGGAAAATTTGCCAACAAGAGAGAATGATCAGTTATCAGCAAGGTCGGCCCTTAAAATGAGGGACATGGTAGAAGAGGTATGAAGTCTGCCCTTGCCTTAGTCAAAAAAATGGCATAGAAGTCGGCCCTACTTTTAAGGGACATGGCAAGGACCTTCCAAAGTCCGCCATACCTTAGAGAAGAATGGAAGGCCTTCTTCAAAGTCCGCCTTGCCATATAGAAGAATGGAAAGCCTCCTTCAAACTCCGCCCAACCTTGGCAAGGTATGTATGAAGTCTGCCCAAGCCTTGAGGGGGATGGCAAAGACCCTTAGAAGTCCGCCTCACCTTGGCATAACACTTGGAAAGTTCGCCTAGGCATAAGAAAGGAAAAAAAATAAAATTTTTGCTAAGTGTTTGATGCCTTGAAGGGAAAATCCGAAATTTGCCCAATTATGGAGGCCTAGAAAGAGGGAAAATTGAAATTTTGGCTAAGTATTTTAATGTTTTAAGGGGGAGAAATGCGAATTTTGGCTAAGTGTGAAAGGAAAATCCTTAAGAAAGTACGCCATGCCTTGATGGAAGATGGAAAGGACTTGAGGAAGTCCGCCTAGGCCATGGCAAAGGGAGTGTGAAGTCCGCCTAGCATGAAAGAGGAGAAAGATTAAAAAATTTGCCTAAGTCTGGATGCTTAGAGAAAAATTGATGAAGTTGGCCAAGTATACAGAGGAAAATGCACATGGCAAAGAGGCAAGAAAGTTCGCCCTTGGCTAGAAGGGATAAGAATTTGTCTAAGTATCATGGAATTTTGCCTAAGGAAGACATCCAAACATAGACTTTGCCTAGAGAAATTCGTCCAAGCAAGGAAAAAATTGATTTTGGCATGAGAAAATGTGCCCGACACAATTCGAAGTCCGCCATGGCAGAAGAAAATGAGGATTTGGCGTAACATTTATTGACGAGATGGCTAGAATTTTAACTTGGCTAGACGAAAATTGGAATAAATTTGGAAAATAAACTTTTAGCCAAAGAAAAAAGGAGAGAAAATTAAAATAGCCATGGGTCCAAAACGAACGGGTTGAAAATAAATTAAAATATTTTAATAATTTATTTCCAATACTTGGAAATTTAAAATGCCTTGGACAAAATTAAATTCGCCAGACGGGTATCGGAGGAAAATAAATTGCGCTGGACAAAGATAAAATCCAATGGGCAAAATTAAATTCGCCAATGAATTAAAACTTGGAAAAATCGAATTTAATTGGATATTTAGTATTTTATTTCAAAATTTCGAAAATTAAAGATAAACATCTAAGCAAAAACTGAATTTTGGAAAATCAAAGAGATTTGCCTGGATAAGATTGCCATGGAGTTTTTTCGAAAAATAATGGAAACTTGCCTGTTTGAAGACGAGAAAACAAATTGAGATCGAGAGAGAAGAAGGTAGTTGCTAAAACAAATCAAGTTCTTCAGCATTATAATGAGTTTCAACAACTCATTTTTCACAGACACAGCTGAAGAGAAGTTAATCTCTCGAAATTCTAAGACGATCAATCCTTTTGCAGGCAAGATCGATTTTCTCAGAGGACGGGATAATTTTATGCTGAAGAAGATTTTTTCTTGAAGAAGTGAAGGTTTTATTTGCTGAAAGTCGAATTTCTTAGCAAGACAGGCGCACTTAATCACTTGATTTTTGATTGAATTCTCGAAGTTTAAATCTGATCTGCAGCCGGAAGCTCTTTCCTGAGGTTTGAAGTTCAATTGGATAAATTCACCATTCTCCTTCTGTCTTTTCCATCTTGGCTAAGTTTTGGCCAAATTTCAATTAAATTCATTTACTTTCAGCTTGCTTTTTCGTAGAAGTTTAATTATTTAATGAGCTGAAAGTAAAATATTCTAACATAAGGCACGAGATTGAACTATATTTTTAAAGTCTTCATATTAATGTTAGTATTCTTATTGCAGGTTGATGACCACGGTGGGCGAATCATCGAAGAAGGCGCCAATGAAGTTTGCTAGCAAAGGCGCACAGCGAGAGTCGAAAATAAATTCAAAGTGGAAAAATGTTGTAGACACCGATCTAGGACATGTTGACTTCATAGAATTCAAGAAAAGAGTATATGGACATGATGGACTTCGTACACCAATTGCCAGACGAATGGTGAGGAATGGAATTTTTCGGGCAGCTGGATTCCCGCTTGCGATGGATTGTGCTGAATTAATGGTAGAATGTGCTATCCACTATGATGCTCAGAAGAGACAAATCATTGCACTTGACGGAAGGATTCTGGCTCACCTAGGCGAGGTAGCCATACAGGAGACATTTGGCATCCCAGCACATTCCTGTACCACCTACAAAACCAAGGAGGAGACCAAGGGATTGTATGACAGCCAGTCAGAGTTATGCGCCACAAATATTAATAAGGCATGGCTGGAGAAGCCTAGAACATCAATAAAGAAGATGCTTAAGAGGCCACACTGGACAGACTTTAAAGAAGATTATGGGGACATCATTTTGATGCTGAACAGAATCGCTGGCAACCCACAAGGTGCATATTTTGAAAGTTGGATGTATTATTTTATAGACGAAATCACTTCCGGTGTGAAAATGTTTAACTGGTCCCGAATGATAAGTGACAATCTTCACAAGCAGTTGACTAATTTGGAAAAGACTAAGTCTTTTCACACGAGCTCGTATATTGTCTATTTATTGGTCAAGACATATGAATACCCAAGACTGGTTTGCAAAGGCAAAGTTGGCAACGGAGAAAATGAACTTAGGCCTTATGATTGCTACCCGCAACTCCAGCTGAGGGAGAAATCTCATTTCAGGCGGGTGCACGATGCTTTCTTAATGTACATCACAAGAACACTTCAAGGAGGAACGCATCAAAGGCTGAGTCACGAGGCAAAGAGTTTGATCAGCAAGTATGGATCTTGGTTTATCCAGTTTCCTAAATTTACATATGTCAGGATCCAGGGATTCACTGGAAATTCCTACAAGTTGCCTATCTATCCAACAAATTGGATGATCCTGCTTGAAGTCTTGAGGTAGCTGGAAGAATTCCAGAACATCCAGAGGCCGAGTAAGAAGGCGGCTGTTACATTCCCATTCTTCATCGGGAAAATGTTAGAATACTGTCCGTCAGCACAAGCAGCTGAGAGTGCCAGGCTAGAGAACCAGTGGTACCCATTCACAGCCTATAAGTCCAGGGCCAACTTTGACCCACATCATCATATCCGGATAGTGGATGGGAGAAGGTACAAGCACAAAGTGGAATTGAAAGACTTTTGGGCAAACGCTGCTGATGAATATGAAGTCAGGAGAAGATTATGGTCTAGAATGCCAGTGGACTTCATGAGGGCGATCGAACTTTGCCGGGTGCCTGATCAGTTGTAGGACAATGGGAATTACATCCAGCCGTGCTTCGAGGAGAGTCGACCTCTTCCTTCTGTGAAGTGGTTAGAGCTTGAGCACTCAGACTTGGCAACATTAATGAGACCAGTGGTTAAGTACTCTTAGTGGTTGGTCGACCATCATGTCCAGGAGTTGAGACAGAAAAGAATAACGCTCACGTATGATTTACTGAGCGAGACCGAGTCATACTCTTCCAATGCTAGCGCATCCCATCAAGATGAGTTGGTTGAGATTGGCGAGAAGAGGGAGGTAGTTCCAAGCATAGAGCCTGTCCAGAAAAGATAGAGGATAGAATCATCTCGCTCTACGGCTTCTCGGAATATTGATGAGCTGGTGGCCACCGCAGATGAATCCTTGGTCGAAATGATGAGACCTTTTGAAGTTCAAGAAGAGAAAAATGAGCCTATTCAGCTGGATAACGATGAGCCCTCATCACCTATGGGCACAAAAATACTAGGTTCAGATAATGAAGTGGAAGTCCGAAATGATGACTTAGAAGAGGGAATGATTTCCGCCCTTAGAGGAGTCTTGGATATTCCGAATGAAGAGAACATTCAGGAGGAAGATGGCATTGAGCAGCCTACCATTCCGGATTGGCTGATAGAGAGGATGAAGATCCAGGCACCAGTAGAGGTCCAAGAGGAAGATGATACTGCGGATTTCTTGGCAAAGTTGGAACAGGTTGCAACTAAGAAACCTGCCAAGAAATTTTTCACCGTTCAGAGGGACGAGGCCGGTAGCTGTTCCATACATATCGCAGTACCTACAGTAGATAAGCCACAAGATGAGATCACTCCCCAGGAGTACGCCATAACCACTATAGACCTTGGCCCAACCACAAAAGGCTAGGAAGTGGAAGAACTAGATAATTCCGTCTCAACTGTCAAGGCGAGACTAGAGAAAGAAGTGGTGAAAAAGAAGGAATACAAAAGGGAGGTCGAACGCCTGAAGGAGTATATACGGCATCTGACCCAGCCACTTGACCAGGGTGGTGCAGTAGCTCCTCTTCTCAATTCTTTGCAGGAGATGGCCAAGGATGTGGAGCAAGGGATGGTCACGACCAAGGAGGCTCAGGAATGGATGGTAAGCGAGGGGACGAAAGCAGCCTCGTTCATGGAGAAATTGGCACTTGCCTACGGGCAAACTTCTTTTCTTTCTAGATTGGTTGATATGGCGGAAACTTGGGACAACCTTCCAGACATTCAGGAGAGGCTCATTCCATGCCTCAAGGTCCTGAAGGGCGTTCCAAGGGAAGAGTTGGTTGAAGGAAAGGTGATTGCTGCAGGAGCGGCTTATGATTTTCACCATTGGTTTTGGGTAGTGACTATATGGAGAGAAATTCTGGAGAAGGCGAAGGTAGATGGGCTCAGAGTTGAAGAGCAAGTTAAAGAAATCCGGGAGAAAATCTATATGATAGCTGCAGATATGTTTGACCGAGGGATTGTCTGGGAAAACGACATGCAGCTGGAGAGGTTGAAGCGTAAGGTTCAGGAGGTTTTCTTCTCTGCTACTGAACCAATTATGAGACAGGATTTCGCAAAAGTGGCAAATCTCTTGGCCATCTGGAATGATTTTGTGAGGCAGGAGGCGGATTGGGAGAGCACCTTCGCCAAATGTGCTGAGGATTTAGATGGACTTGAATTTAGGATTAGCATGCTGCCCCCAGTCACGATGGAGGAGGTTGTCACAGTCGTGTCCAAATTCATCGAGCATAATGCTGCCCAAGAAGATAGGGACGCCTTCCCTTGAAGATAGCTCCAACTGCCACTTCACTGCTTTTCACTGCTTGTTTATTGATTGATAACTAATGATATTTTGGGCAACCCTAATTAGGGTTGGGTTGTATTAATCTTGGCCGTCGATATTGTTTTAATCTCGGCCCTTCATTTGATTTTTGAAACTCTATTTAAATTGGTGATCTCTCACTTTCATTTGTGTGCAGATAGTGTATGAAATTGTTGCATTGAGACTATTTTCGATAATAAAAGCTCTTATGCATGATTTGCTTTGAATAACTTTTATTGTCAAGTAGTAAGCAAGGTTACATAGCTTCTTCTACCATAGATTAGAGTTAGAATTAAATTAAGTAGAATTTGCTTTGAATATTGGTTAAGTGAATGCGAGATTGATCGTATAGATTCAATGGTGAAATATTGCTCATACTTTCTTCGAATGGATGATTTGCATTAGATGCGTAAAGTTAGCTTGAGCTTGTAATTGTTGAAGCTTAACTTCGGTCTCATTCGAGATTTGAAAATTATAAATTCATAGTAACAAGACTCGGACGCAGCTCGGACTCGGCGAGGGCGACTCGGCGCGCGACTCGGCGACTCGGGACTCGGACGCGGCGCAGACGCGGAAATATGAAAAAAAGTTGAAAAAACCCTAGAAATTTAGAGATTTTTAAACATTTAAAACTTGTTTCAAGCACCCTTTATTGAATACAACACAAATAAAATCAAATTTGATAACATGCACAAGTATACAACGATTACATAAGTATAAAGTACACAAATTGTAGTTGCACTGCTGAAGGAAATAGCATACTTAGATATATAAAATTAGTCAAATGTATACAAAACTCATGGAATATGAAATCCATGACATCAAATGTTCCATACAAATATGAAATATCAAAACTAAAACAATAGCTATAAGTCAATGACTCTATGCCCTATGGCATAGTGGAGCCAGCATCCTTCCTACGAAGGCGTCTAAGGGTCCTGGATGATGTTGTAGCTGCAGCCATAGTCTCTGCTTGTGTCTGACTCTCCATGCCACTCTCGCCGACAGCAGCTATGTCTCCTCGTGCTCTAGCCTCCTCCTTAGCCATGGCTACAACCTCGGCCTGTCTCTCTGCCTGGTCCACCCAATCAAGGTCCTCGTCACTAAAGACTACATCTGTAGCCTCAGTGATCCACTCAGACTGTGGATCAACCTCCTCTAGACTGATCGGGGTTTTGTCGTGGTCAAAAAGCTTCTTGTATTTGAGCCGAAGGTTGTAATGAACATACACCAAGTCATTCATTCTCTCCACTGTCAATCTATTGCGCTTCTTGGAGTGTATGTGCTCAAACATACTCCAATTGCGGTCACAACCAGATGAACTGCATGGCTGGCTCAATATACGAATGGCAATATTTTGCAAGATCGGTGTATCATAACCAAACATATGCCACCACCTATCTGAGATGAGAAAAAGAAACAAAATCAATCTCATTTCAAGTTTCAAGTTCAAGTTCAACATTTAACAATAAATTATAATATAAAAAGATGAAAATTATGCCCTTAAATATATTTTTACCTGGCAGTAATGCTGTCCTATTATCTTTGCACATTTGACGTGCGAAGAAGTCTCCTTGTGCCTTAGTGAAGGCATCTATCTCTGCACCACCTGTGTAGTAACAGCGGGCAACATCCGCTCTATCGTCGTGTAGAGCCCACTAAGAATTCTCTCACGGAGATCACGGAAGTGGAAGGCGGATTTAAAACATCGGCTGCATGGATGGGCCTATGAAGTTGGTTTTGCCATCTCCTATCAATGATATCCCAAATGGGACGATACTTCTCCTCAACTCCACCATAGAGTGATCTAATGGCCTCTTTGGCCCTATCCATGCCCTCATATATGTAGCCCATTGCGGGCTTCTCCCCATCTGCAACTCGTAGGAGAACTAGCAAGGGCTCAATAAACTGCAAAGTGCAAACATGTTTCACAAATAATAAATGAACGAAAATAAACAAATAAAAGTAAGATATGATTAAAAATTTAAACATAATAAATAATTAAATTTTACCTTCACAATCTCGTCCATTGGTGTCCAAAACCCTTGCTCATCAAAAATGCAATCAGCCACAGCAATCCCTGCAGTGCTTGTAGAAAAGGATGAGGAAGACCACTCCTCACTAGTAAACATGCACCTTAAGGCTGCCCTTGACCGAATCAAGGATTGCATTGTGATAAAATTTGTTGCAAACCTGGTGATGCTAGGACGAGACAACTCCCTCAACCCCGTGTATTGCCTCATAAGGTTAAGCACCCATGTGTGGTTGTATACAAATTTGCATATGTTTTTTGCTGCTTCCACACATGTTTTGATCCATGGGAGCTTGCCAAGATCCTCCAACATGAGGTCAATGCAATGGGCGGCACATGGAGTCCAAAATATAGTAGGGTGCCTCTCCATCAATAATCTACCAGCAGCAACATAATTTGCTGCATTATCTGTCACCACTTGCACTACATTCTCTTCCCCCACATCAGCTATCACCTCCTCTATAGCCTCACACAAGTATGTGGCATTTTTGAATTGGGCAGAAGCATCAATGGACTTCATGAAGACGGTGTCACCTGAAAAAATAAGCAAAACCAATTATTCAATAAATTATAAAACATAAATCAGCCATATTAAATTATTAATCACTAAATCAAATTCAAATTTCAATGCATTGAGGGAAGTACAATTACGTCCGGAGGAAACTAGGGAAATAAGCAGCGTCCTATTTCTCCTATCGGTCCAACCATCAGTCATGATGGTGTAACCAATCATCCTCCACTGCTTGCGCTACTCTTCTAATTGTGCTTTCACATTTGCCACCTTTTGAGTCAAAAGTGGGCCCTTTAATTTATCTTCATTAGGGGCTTTGAACCCTGCCCCACATATGGTTATGGCATCAACCATGTTTTGCCAGAAAGGTGACCTATAACATGTCATAAATAAATTAATAAGTTACATAAGTATTGTAAAATGAAAAAGTTTTAAGTTTTGAACTTTAAATTTGAATTCGATAATGAGATACATCTAGATTCTAAAATTTAAATATAAATTTTAAAACAATTAAATGAAAAAGAATTACCTGGCTACATGGAAGGGAATGGTGTAGTAGTACCGAAAGTCTGCAATTGACTTTTTTGCTGCATCATGTGCGTCCTTGTTCCAACCCATGCTCTCAAATGACGGTTGGGAATTAGGAGTAGTGCGTGGTACAAAATATGAGTCCACCCTAGATTTACGAACTCTAGGGCCAATGCTAATACTGCCACTACCACTAGCAGTAGCAGCGCCACCAGCACTAGGAGTATGCATAGGCATAGCTGATGCAGAAACATAAGCACTAGCACAATCACTATCACTAGGACGGTATGGAGGCATGGAAGAAGCATCTCCAACAGCACCAAGTCCCTGTCCAACTCCAACACTCACCAACTCCTACTTCTGTCTCTTTTTCATTTCTTTTTACATTTCAAAAGTTTCTAATTTCACCTACAGTTCACGAACAACCTCAGGAGGTGCTTTAGTGCAACCCATTGCATCATGGGCGGGTATTCGTGCAAGATGGTATTTTAATCGATTTATGCCTCCATGATATATTGTTTTGCAGTAGAAACATTTTGCATCTCCACTTTTCATTCCGGGAAAGATTTCAGCATGTTTCCAAGCAGGGTCTTTTCTGACTGGGGTTTGAGACATTGTGAAAATAATAATATGGTTTGATTTGCAAATGAATGTGGCTGCAAAAGTAGGGTTTCTAAAATTATTTAAGTTGCAAGTAGGGTTTGTAAAAAATATATGCAAACTCAATAAAACAATGATTTTACAAATTACAATGAATTATTTGTTAAAAAAACACAAAAAAATCAATTAAAATCGAACTTACCTCTTAGATTTGGCTTGGAATGCAATGCAAACTCCTCCCAATCACTGGTTATGAGCTCTCAATGCACCTCCTTGTTGGTATGAAGCTCCTCAAATGATATATGACCCTGGATTTGTCTTCAACAACTTGCTGGTTGCCCTCTCTTCTCCTCCTATTTTTCTTCACAACTCTCTCTTTTCCTCCTATTTTGCCAAATGAATGAAATGAGGTTGTTTTTAGGGCGAAATAGAAAATATAAGTAAAAAAAAAAATATAAAAAAATTTGAGTTTCTATTTTTTTTTGGCCTTTGCTGCGCTGGCCGCGACCAGGGGTTGGGACTCGCCTGGACGTTGCGTGTCTGGCGCGTCCGGCCTGGACGCGGCCGCAGCCGCGTCCGCGCACCCATGATGTGGCCAAGGTCGCGCGAAGCGCGACTCGCTGCGTCCTGGCGAGTCCTGGCGAGTTCCGGGACTATGATTATAATCACACCCCTTGAAGATTGCACCCACTTTGTGTAGTTATCCCAGGGAGGCGAAACAAAGCGTGGTTATTCCTTTCACCGAATCTTTATTGTCTCTTAAATTCCTAGGCGTAGAATAGATCCCCTAAACCCTTATCTTTTTGCTATTTTTTGAGATCCACATTGAAGAAACTTTTAATGATAAATCCGTCTAAGTCCCAGACTTGTGAAGAATTCTTTAACGTAAGTCCCTTTGTGTATTATTAGCAAATCACAACGCCCATTGAGCTTATCCACACGTCAAGACCTGACAAAAGAAACCTTGGAATCACCATATGATCTTCTCGCAATCTTAGCATACGCGGTGGTTTTTCAAGAGAGGATAGAGTGTCTTTGGACATTTTATTCTGTGTGTTCGGTGGATGATAAAACGTACACCAATAGTATGCCAAGACACAAAAGCCTTTTCAAATTTCCAAAAATCTTTTAATCCTTCAATATGGCATCCACTTTATCAAGGCAACATGACTTTATTAAAAATAATAAAACACCTTTATGAAGGCGTCTTTTTCCAAGCCCCTCTTTTAAATACAACTTTAAGTTGTTCTCCTAGGCCAAGGGGTTCAACTGCAAATTATAACATTAATGCCTTTATTTAAGAAATTCACCAGAATAAAGCCTTAAGAAGCCAAAACTTGAACTCAAATAATTGCTCCAACTGAAAATGAAGACTAGAAGACTGACAACAGCATACTGCCAAAAATAGAATTTACTATAAATAGTAAACTCCCTGAAATGCCATAGAACCTCCAACATGGAAACCCTAATTTTACCTCAACGAGCCTACGGGCTTCCGGAATAGGCTGATGAGCAACTCAGCTGATCACTGATGAGAATGGGACATTACAGTTCTGGCCAACAGATAGATGATATAGGAGCTCATGTGGAATGATTTTGTCCTTTCCAGATTGATTAGCTGCTCATGGAAATTATCACTAATCATCCGGGACCAGTTGAACATCCTAACGCTTGAGGTGATTTCATCTATGAAATAGTACATCCACGTCTCAAATGGCGCGCCTGGAGGATTGCCAGCTATTCTGTTTAACAATAAAATAATGTCCCCATAGTCCTCCTTGAAGTCTTATACAAAGTCTGGTTGTTCATCGGGATGCCAAATGCTTCCTGGATTGCCAATTCTCCGAGATGAGCTAATACCCTCCCATCAGGTGCAATAATCTGCCTCTCCTGCACATTATAATGGATGGCGCACTCCACCATTAATTCAGCACATTCTACTGTTGGTGGAAATCCGGTTGCCTGCCATTTCTCATCATTCGGCGAGTGATTGGTGTTGGCAGGAGTTTGTCGTGTCCGTACATCCTCTTCTTGAATTCTGTGAACTCCACATGCCCAAGATTGGTGTCTGTAATATTTTTCCACTTAGAATTAATTTTAGACTTTGGCTACAATCCTTTGCTGGCAAACTTCATCTGTGCCTTTCTTGATGATTCTCCCCGGGTGGTCATTAACCTACAATAAATAAAAAGAATTAACATTAGTGTAGAGACTTTTAAATTTGGTTTTTTCCGGGCCTTTATTCGAAAGTTTTTACTTTCAGCTTGTTAAAAATAAATTTCTATGAAAAAGCAAGCTGAAAATGGGCGAACTTGGTTAAGTCCTGACAAATCTTTGCCAGCGTGATTGAATAAGATGGAAGAAGAATAAAAGAACTTAGCCAACCAAATCTTAAACCTTTGAAAGTATCCTCTGGTTGCGAATCGAATTCAACTTCTGAAAATTTACTCAAAAATCTAAGAAAAGATCACGCCTCTTGCTGGGAAATACGCCTTTCAGCCAAGAAGTCCAATTTATTTCTTCAAAAATGACGTCCTCCAGCTCAAGAATTTACTCAATCTCCAATATTCTATCTTTCAAAAATTCTCTCTCTTGTGATTTGGAGAAAGCTTAATTCTCCTTCCAATCGAACTTGTGAGTTGAAAATGACTTGCTGAAACTCCTTATAAGGTTGAGAAGTTCGATTTATTTTAGCAGTTTCATCTTTTTCTCTTGAGTTCATCGAACCTAGTCCTGTTTTCTTCTCTTCACCATGGCAAGTTTCCAATTTCTTCAAAAATCTACAAGGCAAGCTTCTAAATTTTATCCAAGCGCCATCTTTAGCCAAAATCTTTAGATTTTTCTTTGGAGTTTGAATTTTAGCTAAATGTTGAATATTTATTTCAAAAATTTCCCAAGTGTTGGAAAATATTAAAGTATTCTATGTGTCCATTTTAATTTTCCAACCTTTTCATGGTGAATTTTTATTTATTCATGGATATTTCTCTCTTTTTCCTTCCAAGTTCGGACTTTACTCATGCTTGGACCTCATTTCTTAGGCAAAGTCAGACTTGTCATTGGTTTGGATGTTGCTTTCTATGCCTAAGTCGGACTTCTTCAAGGTTTGGACACATTATTTACTTGGCAAGGTCGGACTTCAAGATAATCTTGACATTTTGCCTATGGCGGACTTTGGAGTTAGCTTGATATTTCCTCTTTGGTGCCTAAGTCGGACTTCATAAACTTTAGGCCTTATCTCCTTAGGCGGACCTCTTAATGTCTTAGCCATTTTCTATCCAAATGCTGGGCGGACTTACTTAACTTCATTCCATGTTAGGTTGGACTTCTTATGTGTTGTGCCATGCTTCTTTGATGCCTAGGCGGACTTTGATGATTTCATTCCAAGGCATGGCAGACTTTATAAATATTTTTCCATGTTGCTTGCAAGGTGGGGTGGACTTTGGAACTTCTTTTCCATATGTATGGCGGACTTTATGTTACTTAAGCCAAGTCTTCTTCAAGGTGGGCGGACTTTGTTGATTTCATGCCAATAGGTGGGCGGACTTCCTAGACTTCATGCCATTTCCTCTTCTCCTTATGGTGGACTTTGCTCTAGTCTGGACAAGGCATGGGGCGGACTTCATGAGTTTCTTTCCATGTGTATGGCGGACTTCCTCTATGTCTAGACATATCCAAGGCGGACTTTGAGAATGTTCTTCCATCTCCATTGCGGACTTTGAGAATGTTTAGACATCATCCTTGGGTGAATTTCTCCAGACTTATGCCTTTTCCTGCCTTTGGTCGCCATGAATTTCATGCTTGTCTTTTTTTGGATCATTCAACCATATGATTTTCTTTTGATTTTTCATGATTTTCTCGCTTTTTACTTGCTTTTTGCTTGATTTTCTTGATTTTTACTTCTGGAGGCCTGAATTTTGATTCTAAAGATGGAAATGCTGACTCCATTACCTGTGAGACCCAAACCCTAGGCGGACTTTCTAAAAATAGAAAAAGGAAAAAGCAAAATTTCTAAAAATAGTAAGTCCCGGATTGGTCCAAAAATGCCAAAAATGAAAAAGCAAAAAAGCAAAATCCCTAAAAAATAGGAAGTGTCAGAATGACTCAAAGCACAGACGATCCTCGTCTTCCAGACCTTCTGAGCACTTCCATGATGTCTAGGCAATGTTTTGGGCTCGAATTCTCCACTTGGCTCGGGTGATAACTCAAAACTCTAACTTGAAACTCTCAAAGCAATGACTTCATGAAATTGTTATGCAAAGGAAAATCCCTAGAAAAACAAACTACTGGGGGTCCCCATTTGCAATGGGGCGATGTGTGAAAAGGTCACAACAGGTAGTTACAAGCATCGGTTGGTTAATGGTTGTGTTCCTCTTGGCAACCGTCGAGTCCTTTAAATACATTGTGTATCATCAAGAAGAGTAGTATGATCTAGTCGGATTGACTCTGATCCTTGGCTGACCATCGCTGGTCTACTTCTATAATAATTTCATGTGCGACTAAAGATATATTTTATGCATGTATTTGGTATGCATTGTCATCTCCATTATTAATTCATGTATTTAATTTATTAGATAGAGCAACAAACATTTGGTACCGTTGCTTTAAAGAAATCAGGTTAGATTTGAGAGATTCATGCCCTTAGACCCCAATAAAGGTGGGAAGAGACAACAACGTGGTCAAGATCAACAGATCAGGCGATCTTTAAGGATCATCAAACAAAGAGAACGAAGGAGATGACTAAGAGGTGAAGCTAAAGAAGGCGAAGGGTTTCTGAGGGAAATCACAAGTCCACCCAAGAGCAGAAGCCGAAGCTGTAGTTGGGAGAGAAAGAGAAATTTCATGACAAGAGAATAGATGAAGGGAGAGTGGGAATAAATAGCACAACATCTACCGCTCCCTAACGAAGCGTACACAAAATTCTTTGACCTCGTCGACCAAGCCGGAGAGCTATTCGTACCACCACTGTTAGACGAAGGGGAAAGTGAAGGAGAACCCACCAACTTTGCCATCGACGAACCGTTTGGACCATCACTGTTGGACGAAGGGGAAAGCAAAGGACAACCCACCAACTTCGCCATCGATTGTTGGACGAAGGAGAAAGCAAAGGAGAACCCACCAATCTCACCATTTGCAAACCATTGGGACAATCACCATTGGAAAAAGGAGGTTCACTGTCAAGTGAAAGGGAAGGCGACGGAGAGCTTGCCAACTGATTGTTGAAAAACCATTTGTACCATCAAAGTCGGCCAAAGGGGAAGACGAGGGAGAACCTATCGATGGTTTGACAGAGACCATTTGCTAGATTGAAGACTTGACACTGATAGAAGAATAAACGTTGGAAGATCAGAGCTGATAACACCAGGATGAAGGGAGCATCAAAAGGACCTCAAAGGCAACCCGAGGGCGACGAATGCTGAAGAGGGACGAGTGAAGGATTGCGGCGTGTCCAAGAGTGTAGGGAATGCACCAGAACATACGAATCAAAACTCTCCAAGCAGGTTATCATCACAGAGGGTGCAAGAGGGAGGCAAGAAGGTGATCCACAACAAGTTCAAATGTAGAGCGGTAGAAACTTCCAAAGTTCATTGGAAACAAGTCGAAGGACCTTGTAAGACATGTGAGACAATTTGGGTAGCAAATGGTTAGGATGACAAAGTGTATTGGTTGAGATTATTTCCAGCAACTCTCAGAGAGATAGCTATAGATTGGTACATAGAATTGGAGCAGCACACAAAAGTACATGGGATGCATTGAAAAGAGCATTCCAAGAGGAATTCAAACTCTTAAGAGATGACAATGAAATTGTGGTGGAGATCTACAATACCAAACAAGGGAAGCACGAGAATGTGTGAGCCTATGATCATAGGCTCAAGGAATTACTAGTGAAATTAGCGAACCAATTGGCCGATGGACTAAAAAGTAGATGGTTCATTGAAGGATTGATTCCTTCGCTGAGGAAGAAAATGAAAATAGTGCCTCCGTTATTGTATGCTGAAGCCTACAATCAGGCAGTGGACATAGAAAGTGAAGATAAAATGTCCTCGTGCAATAAAAGAGAAATAGAGGAAGATGGAAGTTTGGATGACAATAGTGACAACAAATCAGGAATGGTACAAGCACTCTGGAGGGACATGCTCTAGATGATGAAAGAATTGAAGGTAGAGGAAGAAACCAACAAAGAAACTAACGAACTGTGGTGTACTAAGTGCAAAATTGAGGGGCACACAAAAGGTAATTGTCCTAAAAAGATGTTTTGTGAGATTTTCCAGGTTATGGGTCATTCAATAAAGGAGTGCCCATACAATTTGAAGACCAGGAGTGCACAAGTACTCTTTAAACAAGGAGAGGAGTCCACTCCATTGATGCCACATAATACATCTCCAATGGTTAGCGAAATCAAAGAGGAGGATGAAGCCAAATACAATATGACCCCAAAGGATGCCCTATCATACAATGCTGACAATCTAGTGAATGGGGACATTTTGCAAGAGATTGCCAGAACAAGCAAGACAGTGCAATTGCTATGCAAATGGTGTGGGCCTGGAAACCATAAAGACATCGGATGTTTGAAGCAAAAGGCTAGTGTCAATATGATTGATGTAAGGTATAATGAAGTATTGGCCATTACTCATGCCCAAGCAAAGAAGGTTGTGTATTTAGACCCATGTACAAAATGAGAAAGGATTCGTGAAGCAAGGGCCGAAGTGGAGAATGCTATGGACAATGAATGACACCACTCAAATGCACATGCAATTACAATAACAAACCAATTATAATTCGAGAAAAATATTGCACAACAAGTACTTCAAGCTACTGTACCAATTAAATTAGTGGATTTATTATAGAGTATTCCTAAACTTCGAAATGCTATTATATCAGGGAGAATGAAACGGTGCATACTACAACCCAATTGGAATCTGGTGAGAATGAAGAACCAATAATTGAACCTCCTCTATCAGGCGACCAAGTGTTTGATCCAATGTTACTAACAGTTAACATGACAAAGAAACTAGCGGTGGTGAATATGGAGATCCTTGGAAGGAATCTCACCAATACAATTGTTGATGGTGGGTTGGCCGTGAATGCTAGAAGACAGTTGGAGAAGTCTTGGTAAGCCAACCATTTGTTCGCCAACTTTTCAATTGGTGGGTGCAGATCAACAAGGTATTAAGGTGCTTGGAGTTTTAATGGGACAAAAGGTAATTATTGGAACTCAAACATTTTTGCTAAACTTTGTGGTCATTTCTTTAAAGAAGAAAGTGTACGACACATTGTTAGGTTGGGGTTGGCTGGTGGAAACCAAAGCCAATCACAACTAGAAAAAGAATACAATCTCCATTGAGAATAAGGGTCGGAAGTATATAATTGATTTGAAAAACCAAGCAGTCAGTGAGGAAGCAGCCTCCTTGGATTCATCAGATTCAGACTCTTGAAAATGGATGGAGAGTCAAGGTTCGATGGAACCAAATGATGAAGGAATTTTGGAGTTATAGTCATGTTTGGACGATGAAACAAAAATTCTTTTCGTGGCCTATTTCACTGGCAATTGGAGGACTATGAGGTATTTCTGTCGACTTGTAATTTCCTTGAAGCTACGACTCTCAGTGAAAAGCAATTGATGAAAAATGAATTTGGAAAGTTTGATAGTTTATGTGCATGGGATGCAGTCCATGGTTGGAAAAAGACAAAAGTTGCAATGGAGGTATATGAATTTGTAGAAGAATGCAAAATAACAGACAAAGGGACATTGTATGAATGAGAGGACACATCGTACAACTTGCAAAGAGAAAAACAAAGTACAACGTACGGCCTGGGAGAGCATTGTACACTGTGCAGTGGCAAAGAAAATATTTCAGAGTACGGACTTGTACAGTATGGTGTGGTAGAGAACATAATGTACGGCGTCAAGGTGCCAATGTCTATAATGTACGACATAACGAGTGTCCAAGCAAATTTATTCTTATCGTACTGTCAAACCAAGAAGGCATTGTACGACTCGTGGAAGGACCAAGGCTGGTCGTATGCTCATCAGGTACCGTATGTGCAATAGTATGACAAGGCATCATATGGCCAAAATAGTCAAAGGAGACCCTACGACGGTTGGAAGAAGACCATACGATGACGAAAAGTTCACATTAGCATCGTACAATAGTATTAGAGGATTGGCAATGTATGGTTTGGGGGAAGCATAATCCATTACACTGTATGATAGCGAATGGAAATTAGAGGGGTTTATTGTAGTGTACGATGGAGGAGTATCAACACCATACAACCAAGTGGGAGGAGGAAGTGTTGTAACGTACAAAGAAGCCACTACACCATATAGAGGAGAGGTTGCATTGTACGGAGTTGTTGCATAGTACAAAGTACCATACAATAGAGAAGGTATTACATCATATGATGGAGAAGTTGGCGCACATCGTACGAAGTTGTCGCAAGGTACAAAGAGAGGAGAATAGAGTATGAAGGGGAAATTTATGCATCGTATGACTCAAGATTAGCATCGTACGACATGCAAGGCACATGGTGGATAGTACCGTATGAGCTTGCAAGGAAATTACACTATCATGTCCATACATCGTACGACCTATGCTAAGCATCACACGATAAGACACAATATTCACAACCGTATGATCTACAAAGAGAATTAAAGTACGGTCAACAAGTTGGGATACAATACGTGTTAGAATGTTGTCATTGATGTCAAAGGTGCGAAGACGAAGTTCTCATTGATGTCAAAGTGAATGGATGAGATTGTTGAAAAGATTGTCTTTAATACAAAAGGAAAAACCTTTAGGGAAATTGCAATGACCAAAGGCCACTAATCAATCCTTATATGGCAACACTTTTGGGTAACTCGTATGGTAATACTTGGAATGAAGATCACAAGCATATTTGCATCCCATGATACGTGATGCACATGGCTATAACATGTTCAAATCATTAGGCAATATTATTGATCCTTCGGAAGTTATGAATGATAGAACAATGTGATGTCCCTGTTTATCATGTGGAAGACAAAGACATATAAATGTCTAAATCGCCCAAGCTCACTATAATAAGGATAAGCTATGGTAAGGATTCAAGACACTATTTATGAGGATATATACGACATTGTTTAAAGATTATTAATAGCAGCAATTGTATTCCATAGAGCAAAGATTATGGTTAAGGAGGCAATGGTTGATGAAAAGGAGCAGTGATCATGCTTTGCAAAGGCATTATTAGTTAATATACATTGATTACTATATCCATTAAATAAGCATGCTAAGGCAGTGCCCAAACCATTGAAAAGAAAGAAATTATATTGGGTCGACCCCCTTAGTCAAAGAAACTTGCTCATTAAGCCGACTTGAAATTAAATAATATGGGCCAACTTTATCATGAAGATGATTATATACACGGTGCCCAAAACAAATATTAAAGTGAGCGATTTAAATGATAAATGGAGTGATAGAGGTTAATAAAAGCAGCAATGATTAATATGTAGAAAGATTAACACAAGTCAAAGGCAGCGATTAATAATAAACAAGGAACAACAAGAATTAATATGTATTAGTTTGTGAAAGCAAGTGACTTATGTTAAAATATAAATATTGTTGTTATATGGAGCCTAATTAGACTTGGGGGTTAAATTTTCCCCACTTTTATCAGCGCGGTTTCCCCCCAAATTATTTAACAGGGGTTTGGGGGCAGTGCCCCCAAGACGGGGTCAAGGGGTAGTGCCCCTAGCACGCTCCCTGTCGTGATACAGGGTGGGGTTGAGGGGTAGCGCCCCCAAAACCTCACACGACTTTTATTATTTTATAAAGGCGTCGGGAGTTATTTTTCTATTGGCCGACATAAAAAACCCTATTTTTATAACCAACATAAGTCTTGATAAAATGTCAAAGGGTTGGTGTTTCCGTTGATATTGTCTTGTAGCATTTGCAGCGGTATTGAGTTGCAAGGATTGCTGGTTGTAATCTGTTTGATTTCTTGGATAATAATATTGGATTCTCTATTGGTGGATGTAGCCTGAGTTTGGGTGAACCACATTAAAAATCGTCTCTCGCTGTTATTATTTTTGTGTATTTTTCATTCCTTTGTTTAATCTTTATCTGCATTTAATTGATATCTTCTGCATGCAATTCCTAACAAATAAACATTGAAAAGGGCGGTGATTAACCTTAAGGAGGTGTGATTTGTTTTTAATGAAGAGTTATGTTTTGAAAAGAGATGTCTCTAAGGAATCGACTCTCTCAGGAGATATAAAATCAATTTGTGTGGAAGAAGTGAGTGCGTGAAAGGATTAAAAAAAAAAAAATTGTTCAGATTTTGATAAGAGCAGATCTAATGTGAGGTAATGAGAAAAGATAAATATCTACAGATCTTCATATATGAGAAGAAGATCGTTGTAAAAGTTATATACAGATTTGAAGAAAAATATATAAGAATAATAAATATATGAAGACATATCAATAAGGAAGTGTAGAAATATAGGAAGAAATATCAATGATGAAGTATGGAATGATATAAAAGATATGAAGATATAAATAAAGTTGTGGAATATGGAGAAAGTGTATGTGTGCAAGATCAGAAGACATATCTAATATACACCAGCAGGCTGATGAGAAGGTGTGTTGTGGAGTAAAAGACAATAAACATATCATATACATCACCAAATAAAGAACAAGTATTAAGAGGATTGTTGCCAGATTTATGGGAGATTTATGATCAGCATAATAGCAGATTGGATAAAGAAGAGAGTGGGAAATCTCAGAGGATATTTGTGATCAGACTTTTGCCAAGATTTGTAATCAGTTTTTGGCAGATTTGTAATTAGAATTATTGCAGATTGGTGGTCAAAGTCATAGCATATTTTAGAAGAGTACTTCATATTGAATGAGGGGTTGGTGCCTCCAGTAGGTTGGTGCCTACAAATTCAGAAGTGGGAGTTGGTGCTCACAAATTGAATGAGGGATTTGTGCCTCTAGAATTTGTAAAAGAAAGTTTAATAAAAGCAATATTTTTGCCATGGTTTTCTCTCGCAAGGGTTTCCACGCAAATCTTGTGTGTTCTTAATCGTCAAGATCTTGCATGGTTATTATTGTTATGATTAATTAAGTTTAAATTGGTAAAAGTTTATATTATACTGATTCACCCCCCCTCTTAGTATAATCGTGTGCTCATCAGTACGATGGGCAGGTTTCATAACCGTACGACCATTTAGGAGACATTTTGCTTGCATCATACGGTGGCTAGGTTGCATCCTTAGGCAAACACAATCCCCAATCGCACGACAATCAACAATCATACATCAGCTTCCTTGCCTTGTTGACATCATATTTCGGTTAAACACCCCAAAATCTCTAATTTTTTTCTTTGTCAGCATCATTTAGACCCTACAAAGGGGTGTTTCCCCTCAACCTTGCTGGGGGCGCTGCCCCTAGATCCCCCGCAAGGGGTGTTGCTCCTTGACCTCGCTGGAGGTGTTGCCCCCAGACCCCCATTGCACTCCTTTGAATTGCCAAGTACACTCCAAGACCGAGTTTGCAAAGTACACTTCCAAGTTTGCTTACAAGTCCTTGTCTGCAATATCAACATCCGTTTTGCAAGTCTTCCCTAATATTACTTGATGTTTACTTGTCGTTTGGAAGATAATTTTTTTCTTTTGGTGGCAATGATGTAGTCGGTGTACAATGTCTATTATTATGCTTCGGTAATATTGGTTATCCGACTATGTATTAATTATTTGTATTAATGGATTTGGGTAGTTACAAGTGTCAGTTGGTTAACAGTTGTGTTCCTCTTGGCAACTGTCGAGTCCTTTAAATACATTGTGTATTTTCAAGGAGAGTAGTATGATCTAGTTGGATCAACTCTGATCCTTGGTTGACCATCTTTGGTCTTCTTTTGTAATAATTTCATGTGTGAATAAAGATATATTTTATGCATGTATTTGCTATGCATTGTCATCTCCATTATTAATTCATGTATTTAATTTATCAGATAGAGTAGCAAACACGATTTACCTCATATGATACAAAACTCTTTCATAGATATGCAACAACAATTCATGCAAATTGCAAACTCAACAAATGAGGTTTGAATGTAATGTCCCTAATAGGAATTATATTATTTTTACTCTAAATTATCAATTTCCAAGCAAATAATGGATTTAGAGAGTACCTTGGCTTGATTTAATCCCTGCGGACAAGTTAGAAATCAATTGCAATAATAACTTAACAAATAGGATATCATGATTTAACATTAGTAATGCTAAAGTAAATCTGTTAATCCGATTATTTTTCCACTTTGAGGATGCTCAATCATGGGGGAGCATGGAAGAGGGTGGCTTGACGAAGTGTATTAGCCTCCTTGACCTCATGTGGCGCATGCCATTCATATGAGGTGGCCTCCTTGAGCTCATGTGGTGCATGCCATTCACATGAGGTGGCCTACTGAGGATCCCTCATCCTTCCGTCCTTTTCTATTCCCTCGTGATTGATCTCCTTATATTGCTACACCATGATAGGGGAAGTGAGATTGCAAAAGGTGTCCTGGTAGTCAACTCTCCTAGGCCCAAAGGCAATACCCTTTTGTCATGTCCCCAAAATTATGACGCTAAAAGCCCTAACATTGGAGTACACATGAGTAAATAAAATAAAATAGCAAAATGCAAATTAAACTTATAAAAGGTAATATTATCAATTTAATACTTTTATAATTACCATTAGCATAAGGTAATATGGTAACTATAAATATATATAAATATTGACAACTTAAAATGATTATAATCATTATAATATTTTAATATAAAATTATAATAAGGACACTACATCCAGGAGGCGATATTATAATATAACATCTACTCCAAATAAGTCACTACATGTTTATACTTGATCAAAGACCTTCTGCAAATCAATAGTATTGGGTCTTTAGATTGCAAATAGCTGCGCTAGGCATATGGACAGAATACGTTTGGGTAATCGGCCTAAGGACAACAACAAGCTATGGTCAAGTTTCTTTACTGTCAAATTTTAATAAAGTCATGAATGTTGTTGATCGATAAAACAAGTTGGGCCGATATTGGGCATAACATCACCCATTCTGGAGACACTTTATTATCTATCGGGTTTCCATTATGATGGCATTCAAATTCAGTGAGGTGTGGGAAAGAATGGAACGATGACATAGACGCAGGAATTAGACACGGGTCCTGAGAAAAGTCAAATCTTGAAGATATTGGAATTGCAATCTCTATGTATATATTGGAGCTGCTATTCATTCTGAACGTTGATGTTTTACATCATATTATTGATGACCGATATCATCTGCACAAAAGACGATTTCCTTGATCGCATATGAGACAAGCTAACAACAATTGGTATGATAATCATATGGGACAGACGGTTGAATAAAGTCGTAATATTACCATTGCTCAAAGGAAATACAAATCAAATTGGATTAGGTAGCTAAGATCCTTGTTAGGAAGCCAAACAATTACCATTAAAAGGACTGCGATTAAGGAAGGCCCGATTATACTTAGTAAATAACAGTTAATCCTAAGGACATGACCATTTGAATAGACAACCCTATCCAAGTGGTGCGTCTTCTATGGAAGGGACATGGGCATATAAAAGGATAATAAGGAGAGAAGAGTGGGAGGGATATATAGCATAATAACAAGACCTGGACTTGGCTTGGACTCGGCGAGGGTGACTCGGCGACTTGGGACTCGGACTCGGCGCAGACTCGGCAAAATGAAAAAAAGTTGAAAAACCCCTAGAAATTTAGAGATTTTTAAGGATTTAAAACTTGTTTCAAGCACCCTTTATTAAATACAACACAAATAAAAGCAAATTTGATCACATGCACAAGTATACAACGATCACATAAGTATAAAGTACACAAATTGTAGTTGCGCTGTTGAAGGAAATAGCATACTTAGATATATAAAATTAGTCAAATGTATACAAAACTCATGGAATATGAAATCCATGACATCAAATTTTCCATACAAATATGAAATATCAAAAGTAAAACAATAGCTATAAGTCTATGACTCTATGCCCTATGGCATAGTGGAGCCAACATCCTTCCTACGAAGGCGTCTAAGGGTCCTAGATGATGTTGCAGCTGCAGCCATAGTCTCTTCTTGTGTCTGACTCTCCATGCCACTCTCACCAACAACAGCTATGTCTCCTCGTGCTCTAGCCTCCTCCTTAGCCATGGCTACAACCTCGGCCTCTCTCTCTGCCTGGTCCACCCAATCAAGGTCCTCGTCACTAAAGATTGCATCTGTAGCCTCAGTGATCCACTCAGACTGTGGATCAACCTCCTCTAGACTGATCGAGGTTTTGTTGTGGTCAAAAAGCTTCCTGTATCTGAGCCAAAGGTTGTAATGAACATATACCAAGTCATTCATCCTCTCCAGTGTCAATCTATTGCGCTTCTTGGAGTGTATGTGCTCAAACACACTCCAATTGTGCTCACAACCAGATGAACTGCATGGTTGGCTCATAATACGAATGGCAATATTTTGCAGGATCGGTGTATTAGAACCAAACATATGCCACCATCTATCTGAGATGAGAAAAATAAACAAAATCAATCTCATTTCAAGTTTCAAGTTCAAGTTCAACATTTAATAATAAATTATAATATAAAAAGATGAAAATTATGCCCTTAAATATATTTTTACCTGGCAGTAATGTTGTCTTACTATCTTTGCACATTTGACGTGCAAAGAACTCTCCTTGTGCCTTAGTGAAGGCATCTATCTCTTGCACTATCTGTGTAGTAACAGTGGGCAACATCCGCTCTATCGTCGAGTAGAGCCCACTAAGAATTTCTCTATCTATACGGAAATCACGGCGGAATTGGAAGGCCGGATTTAGGAAACATGCGGCTGCATGGATGGGCCTATGAAGTTGGTTTTGCCATCTCCTATCAATGATATCCCAAATGGGATGATACTTCTCCTCAACTCCACCATAGACTGATCTAATGGCCTCTTTGGCCCTATCCATGCCCTCATATATGTAGCCCATTGCGGGCTTCTCCCCATCTGCAACTCGTAGGAGAACTAGCAAGGGCTCAATAAACTGCAAAGTGCAAACATGTTTCACAAATAAGTGTGAACGAAAATAAACAAATAAAAGTAAGATATGATTAAAAGTTAAAACATAATAAATAATTAAATTTTACCATCACAATCTCGTCCATTGGTGTCCAAAACCCTTGCTCATCAAAAATGCAATCAGCCATAGCAATCCCTGCAGTGCTTGTAGAAAAGGATGAGGAAGACCACTCCTCACTAGTAAACATGCGCCTTAAAGCTGCCTTTGACCGAATCAAGGATTGCATCGTGATAAAATTTGTTGCAAACCTAGTGATGCCAGGACGAGACAACTCCCTCAACCCCGTGTATTGCCTCATAAGGTTAAGCACCCATGTGTGATTGTATACAAATTTGCATATGTTTTTTGCTGCATCCACACATGTTTTGATCCATGGGAGCTTGCCAAGATCCTCCAACATGAGGTCAATGCAATGGGCGGCACATGGAGTCCAAAATATAGTAGGGTGCCTCTCCATCAATAATCTACCAGCAACAACATAATTTGCTGCATTATCTGTCACCACTTGCACTACATTCTCTTCTCCCACATCAGCGATCAGCTCCTCTATAGCCTCACACAAGTATGTGGCATTTTTGAATTGGGCAGAAGCATCAATGGACTTCATGAAGACGGTGTCACCTGAAAAAATAAGCAAAACCAATTATTCAATAAATTATAAAACATAAATCAGCCATATTAAATTATTAATCACTAAATCAAATTCAAATTTCAATGCATCGAGGGAAGTACAATTACCTCCGGAGGAAACTAGGAAATTAAGCAGTGTCCTATTTCTCCTATAGGTCTAACCATCAGTCATGATGGTCCAACCAATCATCCTCCATTGCTTGCGGTGCTCCTCTAATTGTGTTTTCACATCTGCCACCTTTTGAGTCAAAAGTGGGCCCTTTAATTCATCTTCACTAGGGGCTTTGAACCCCGCCCCACATATGGTTATGGCATCAACCATGTTTTGCCAAAAAGGTGACCTAAACCATGTCATAAATAAATTAATAAGTTACATAAGTATTGTAAAATGAAAAGTTTTAAGTTTTTAACTTTAAATTTGAATTCGATAATGAGATACATCTAGATTCTAAAATTTAAATATAAATTTTAAAACAATTAAACAAAAAAGAATTACCCGGCTACATGGAAGGGAATGGTGCAGTAGTACCAAAAGTTTGCAATTGTCTTTTTTGCTGCATCATGTGCGTCCTTGTTCCAACCCATGCTCTCAAGCGACGGTTGGGAACCAGGAGTAGTGCGTGGTACAAAATATGAGTCCACCCTAGATTTACGAACTCTAGGGCCAATGCTAATACTGCCACTACCACTAGGAGTAGTAGCGCCACCAGCACTAGGAGTACACATACGCATAGCTGATGCAAAAGCAGAAGCACTAGCACAAGCACTAGCACTAGGATGATATGGAGGCATGGAAGAAGCATCTTCAACAGCACCAAGTCCCTGTCCAACTCCAACACTCGCCAACTCCTACTTCTGTCTCTTTTTCATTTCCTTTTGTATTTCAAAAGTTTCTAATTGTAGCTACACTTCACGAACAACCTCAGGAGGTGCTTTAGTGCAACCCACTGCATCATGGACGGGTATGCGTGCAAGATGGTATTTTAATCTATTTATGCCTCCATGATAAATTGTTTTGCAGTAGTGTTGTACCCAAAATAAATTTTTGGCATTCTATGTAATTTGAGCTAAATCTTGTTAAAATGCCGTTAAAAGTCTGTTTTAGGTCAAAGCAAACATAGGGTCTTTGTGGGTTTCTGTCAAGGAACACGTGCAAAATTTTGAAAATTTGAAAATTAGGGTTTTACGCCCCTATTTTCAGGGAAACCCCCGAAAATAGGACCTTCCTAGAAATGATTGAAAATGATTTTAATAGGATTAAAAGGCTTCACGATCACATCGGTCAAGTCAGAATCATCAAAAGGCATGTTTTTCTCTGGTGGGTCTATTTATATTTTTCATGAACAAAGTTAGGAGCTCCACAGCCATTAATGGCAGATTGGCCAGTACCAGGTGCTGAAAGCTAAGCTTCAAAAGCTTCAACAAAGAAACCATGGCGAAAATGCTTGAAAAGATGCTCTGCGACGGAGGGGACTTTCAAAAATGAAAAATGCTGAAAATTGACTAAGCCTGGAATTTTCAAAAAATGAAAAATGCTGAAAATTGACCAAGTCTAGAATTTGCAAAAAATCAAAAATGCTGAAAATTGACTAAGTCTGGAGAATGCACGCCTTGCTACCAAGAGGAGGCTATACAGTCAAATGCCTTAGTCATTTTTCCAAGCACCCATACACGATGAACGTGAGACATGAAGAAATGGTGATCTTCGACGGAGGAGATTTCTGAAATTGAAAAAGGTCGAAATTTGACAAACTCTGGAAACGTTATGAAGGAGAAACAAGTTCACGTGCTGAAAAGAGCCTTTTTCAAGCAGGGGCGCCCATGATCTTTAAGCGACAAATGCAGTCTGTTAGATCATCCAAGGCAGTCATCCTCGGCGTTTGCTTGTTGGCTCGACAATGAAACAAACATCTAGATCATCTGATGAGTTGATCATAAGCAGTTGCTGACGAAGGGAAAAGAGGCAGTTGAATAAATATTAGGAAATGACTGTCAAAGGTGAAGATCAAAGAAAAAAGAGCCTTTTCAAAAGAAAGGCGCCCTTCCTTTTGGACCTCTAGATGCTGACAAAAGACCAAAGGCCTCCCAGAACAATCTTCTCAGCCTAGGTAGATCTCAACAACGCAACTGCAAGCACAGTCATCCAATGAGGCAGTCAACAAATAATCAGAATCAAAGTAGATAGCTTTTCAGATGAAGATAATCACGCTAAAGGACAAAAGCACCCTTTTCAATGAGGGGCACCCTTGAATAAAGAAACCCTAAAATGACTTTCAAGTTTTATGACTTCAGTCATCTTCGGCGAAACGGAGCTAGCTACCTGGCGAGATATCAAGCGAAATCATCTGATTCTCCGATCAACGAGAAATCCAGATCAAAGCACGAGAGGTCATTTGAAAAGGATGAAGAACGAAGATAGAAAATTCACTAAGGCACAAGCAAAAGCGCCCTTTCTTGAAAAAGGCGCCCTTTCTTTTGATGCCCTAAACTCAGCTTTTTACCATCATGCCTCCCAGGCACTTCTCTTCAGGTTGCATGCAGCTCAGCAATGAATGTGTCAGCAACATCTCAGGATCGACAGATCAATCTAGATTCAGGATCAAACTGGGGTCATTCAATAGAGAAAATAGTAAAAACTTGCAAAACTCAAAAGGGATGCCTAGAAGAAGTCAAAGGCTAAGTTATTGACTAAAGTCAAGATATTTTGAGTTAAACTTGGCTAAAACACTCCACGATAAGTGGAAATCACCTTTTTGAACTTCAGATCAAGCCAAAACCACTTTTTGATCATGAGTTAGGTCCCCAAACTTGTGGATCTAAGGTTTGAGTCTATGTAATCAAGGTATAGGCATCCCATTTCATTATTTCATTGCAGGTTGATGATCAAGAACAGCCATGAGCTCTCAAGGACGCCATTTACAGATCTGGCCAAGGTTTTCATCTGTTCTTCGATATATCTTGCAGATTTTAAGCAGAAGAAGATTGCAAATTTGAGGTTGGACTAAGAGACAGATTTTCTCAGCGAGTCATATAGAAACTTCCAATCCATCTTCTGTCTACTTCCTCTCTTCTTGTCTTAGGTTTTCTTGCATGTCACACAAAGCAACAGGCTACATCAGATCAGATCAACTGGGTAGATTCAACATAATTTTCCAGTAAAACCCATCTCGACAAATTTTCCAGAATCAGCAATCCTGCTGCCCCTTTTTTTGGGGGTTTTTCCGAAAAAGTTTCAGAATCAAAATTCTGAGGAATTGGGTTTGTTCAGCATTGAAGCACGAACAAAACCCATGTGCCAGATTTTTTCTGGAGAAATACTTCTCGGCACGGCGCTATTTTCAGGGGTTTTTCAGAAGTTGTCTAAACACATCCGTGTTTACAGTCAACAGGCGAGTTCTTCTTCATAAAATGACAATTTGGCGTCCTTGGGCTCCAATTGAACAACCAGACCTTGCACCAGCAACTCTCCAACCAGATCTTACACACATTGTTGGAGAGCAAAGAAACATGATCAACAGTCTGCGGATCTTTATCTTTGAAAAGAATACATCTCCCGCTCAATGGAGAGCCGTAGCAATTACTCTGGACGAAGAAGAAAGAAAGGCTGATCTTGCAGAAAAAAGACCAATATTACCACCTCCCGCGTGGCAGTAAGCACCTTGGCTTACCAGCTGCGAAGAGGTCGTTCCAAGCACGGAGCCGTGAAAGTTACCAAGAGAAATAGCTTGCACAAGAAGAGATGTCGTGTCATCAAAGCATTGACTATCCAGAAACGGAAGATGTCAACACATGGATCAAGGAGTTGTTGACCAAAAATGGTGAAGTGTGAAAAGACACCTAGGAAGGACGTCCTACCTTCCAATTGGCATTTATGATACTTGAAGTTGACTTGATGCCTCATTCCAAGTCAACTCAAGAAGGCATTAAATGTAGTGGGAGTCAACTTGATGTCCCTTTTCAAGTTAACTCCACATCCCACAAATCATGAGTTGTCAGATTCCACTGATTAAGGATTTCTAATTGACTTCCATAATTTGTGGATTTCAAATCTCCACTAAACATGGATGTCTATTTTGGAGGGATACTTTGCATTAAAGTTCACCTTTTGTTTACTTTCAGTCAACTGATGTAGTTTGTAGTTGACTCTTTGTTTACTTTCAGTTAACTAAAGTAGTTTTCCTGTTAACTTTCTTTTCCCCCTTTTTAGAAATAAATCTTGCTAATTGATTGGCAAGAACTCATTGTTAACTCGAGGAGATTTTGGGGTTGCCCACTCCTTTGAGTTCAATAAATAAGAGCCTTGGGCTCATTGTTTGTTTAACTTTTACTTGCTATGCAAAATTGCTGCGGCATTGTTGCCAACAGCTTTGAAAGCGGATATTTGTTCACTCTTGGATGAGAGTTCGTTGGTCGATCGTAATTGTGCATGATTTCGTGCCTTTGCTTTCCCAACCTTTGTAATTCGTTGAGAAAGCTTTGAAGGAGAATATCAGAAGGCGCTTGCATTTTGATCAATCTATTTGAGTTATGTCTACGTCTTGTATCTAATAGCGCGTTGTTTCATTTCCCTCCTCGGATAGGAGTCCGTCCTACTTGGATAAAAGTTATTAACAGTTATTGTTCGTTGTTGTTTAATGTATTGACTTTCAAGCTATACTTTGGATAGGAGTCCCTCCTCCTTAGCAAGTTCGCTGGCCAAGGCATTGTAAATTGTTGTTTCTTGTAAACTATTTCCTAGCCCATACCTCGGTTAGGAGTCCCTCCTCCTTGGCAGGTCTCAGATCTAGTTTACCGTAAAGAGTGTTTGCTTGTACCAACCTTATCCCGGTGTATACCCGAGAGTTCAGAGCCTCGGTCATATTCTCAGGAGACGGCGAATTCAGGTGATCTAACCAACCCATTCCCGCTCCTTTACCGTCATGCTCTGTTTACCTTGAAGGTATTGGATAGATAAAAGCTAGAATAGTCGTAATTGAGATCTGCAGAAACCAGAGAAAAAGCTTAGCTACGGCGCATTGTGTTTGTGCACCCTTGTGTCCTACCGCTGAAGTATAAAAAGATAGGAACTTTAGTTTACATTTCCCTTCCTTACACATTGCTCCCAGCAGAGAGGGAATTCTCCTCTTTAAATAACGAAGAAGTGTTGCAAAACATTTGAAATAGCTGAACGTTTACAATCAGCACTCCAGAGGTGCTAATTTAAATGCCAACAGTTTTCTGGCGCCCACCGTGGGGCAACGAGGCATCAAACTTCAAGAAAAGTTAACGCTTTTATGTCACGGGAATGATCCTTTGGCATCCAATTGCTTGATCCATACAAGAAGCAATGGATGGTAACAACAACAATGCTGGCAAGAGGCGTCCGCCTTCATTACCTTGGGGTAATAGTATTGGACCTTTGGCTTTTCAGGTAAATCATGAATTACCTAAAGGGTCAAGGAAAGACTTCCCCCAATTTCATGGCGATGGAAGTCAACACCCAGATGAACATTTTGCTGCATTCACAACGGCCTGCGCCATCTTGCATGTGCTACATGAAGACATCGCAGTGCGTCTCTTTTTGGAGACTCTTGTTGGGAATGCTGCAGACTGGTTTAGTCACCTGAAGCCAGGCATTATTACAAGCTGGGAAACTATGAGTGAGAAGTTTTTGGCGAGATTCAAGCCCGCCAAAGACAATCATATGTTGTTTGCCCAGCTTGCAAATTCAAAGATGGAACGCAATGAACACATGAGGGAATTTGTATCAAGATTTAATCGTCTTGTTACAAGAATTTCTTCTACGCTCAATCCATCACCAGAGATCCTGATAAGCTGTTTCATAAATGCTCTTCCATCAGAGATAGCCTTCTTCCTGAAGATGGCAAATGAAACAGAGTTGAAGAGTGTGCAAGAACATGCCATCAGGTTGGAGGATAACATGATCACTTCCGGCTTGGTGAAAACAAATTCTATCAGATCTCTAGCTCAACAACCGTACCAGCCAAAGAGAGAATCTTCAGCCACGGCTGCCAACACCTCCATCAAGACCAACGATTGAAGCTGGACACAGTGCAGTATTTTGCTATTTCCATGACAGTGATGAACATACTGGATCCACATGCCCTGAGAATTTGAGAATGACCCAAATCATGGGATACGCTGAAGCTGCTCCCAGTTCTAGTTTTGTACCAACAAGTTCGAATGTTGTCTTACCACAAACGGATGACTTCGATGGTGACTCCGCAACGGGAAACTTCGAACCTGTTATTAAAGAAGAAAAAGAAGCATACCATCAGTATTCTCTTGCGGTGAATCATGAAAAATTTTCAACACTTGTGACTACACGTGTTCAACACTTGAAAGCACAAAAAGAAGAGGAAGAAAGATGGAAATCAAACGAAAAGGGTGAAGAGGTATCTTCCACTTCCAATCCCAGATCTTCACAGAAGAACGCTATGCCAGTTGCTCAAGAGATGTCTTCAACAAATTTTGACATTGTAGCTTCTATGATGAAGACCAAGGTACAAATCTCTCAACTGGAATATCTTCAGGATCATCCAGAACAAATAGATCAGATTCTCAATGTTGTGAAGAAGTAGGCTGTGCTCAAGTCATTTGTTCCAGTAGGAGCAAAGCCTGAAACATGTCTCGGTAATTATGTGACTCTGGCAGAAATAGAAACTAAAGATCCGAACATTGTTTGTTCTGAAAAGAGACTGACAGAGGACGCAAGGTCATGGACAACATAGTTCGATGGAGGTTGTTCAGATACAAGTTCAGAAGCAGGGGAAGTGATCATCTCCCCTAAAGGACAGTTGCACCCATCTGTGCAACTAGAATTCACTGAAGCTGAGAAAGAGGTGCTTCTGTTAGGCCTCAAAGATGCCGAAGACATGGGAATGAAACTCCTATGTGTTAAAGGTGATTTGGAGCTGATCCAAGAACCGATCAAAGGATATTTTCAGGTCAGCAAAGATCACCTACGGCATTATAGAAATCGAGTTTGGAACTCGATCAATTGGTTTGAAGAGTTCAACATCCCGAGGATGAACTATAGAGGAACTAATGCCTCAAGGGTATCAGCTTTCCCATTTGCATCGTATTCTGACTTCTGTCAGAGTACTTTTGCTTGGATATATGAATACATGAGAATCTTCATCCCAGAAGGATTATCTCCTGCAATTCCCATCAGAAAAGAAGTAAAGCCTTTCAGGCAGAAGCAGCATCGGTGGGAGGCTCTTCGCACTGCAATGAAGCAGGCAATACTTGAAGCATTTCGTCCCTTCGGGGATGGGGTGGGTTCTTTGTAAAATAATTTTTCTTTGCTTTAGCGTTATGTTGTTATGTATTTCCCCGTTCCGTAAAGTATTGTCGTGTTTTAGGTGTTTCTTAGATTTTTTGTTGTAGGTGAATAAATTGGGGAACCCAATAAATAAGGTGAACTCTATTTTTAGGTATGTATGGAATCAAAGTCCTGACTCTGTTACCCAACTGATAAGATATACTGGTCTACGAAACTTGAGATTCTTGGTTCTCCTATGCCGTAGGTATTTGACATGGTCACCAGACGGAGCCTAATGTTGTACCCAAAATAAATTTTTCGCATTCTATGTAATTTGAGCTAAATCTTGTTAAAATGCCGTTAAAAGTCTGTTTTAGGTCAAACCAACCATAGGGTCTTTGTGGGTTTCTGTCAAGGAACACATGTGCAAAATTCTGAAAATTTGAAAATTAGGGTTTTACGCCCCTATTTTTAGGGAAACCCTCGAAAATAGGACCTTCCCAGAAATGATTGAAAATGATTTTGATAGGATTAAAAGGCTTCACGATCACATCGGTCAAGTCAGAATCATTAGAAGGCATGTTTTACTCTGGTGGGTCTATTTCTATTTTTCAGGAACAAAGTTAGGAGCTCCACAGCCATTAATGGCAGATTGGCCAGTACTAGGTGCTGAAAGCTAAGCTTCAAAAGCTTCAACAAAGAAACCATGGCGAAAATGCTTGAAAAGATGCTCTACGACGGAGGGGACTTTCAAAAATGAAAAATGCTGAAAATTGATTAATTCTGGAATTTTCAAAAAATGAAAAATGCTGAAAATTGACCAAGTCTGGAATTTTCAAAAAATGAAAGATGCTGAAAATTGACTAAGTCTGGAGAATGCACGCCTTGCTACCAAGAGGAGGCTATACAGTCAAATGCCTTAGTCATTTTTCCAAACACCCATACACGATGAACGTGAGACATGAAGAAATGGTGATCTTCGACGGAGGAGATTTCTGAAATTGAAAAAGGTCGAAATTTGACTAACTCTGGAAACGTTACGAAGGAGAAACAAGTTCACGTGCTGAAAAGAGCCTTTTTCAAGCAGGGGCGCCCATGATCTTTAAGGGTCAAATGCAGTTTGTTAGATCATCCAAGGCAGTCATCCTCGGCGTTTGCTTGTTGGCTCGACAACGAAACAAACATCTAGATCATCTGATGAGTTGATCATAAGCAGTTGCTGACGAAGGGAAAAGAGGCAGTTGAATAAATATCAGGAAATGACTGTCAAAGGTGAAGATCAAAGAAAAAAGAGCCTTTTCAAAAGAAAGGCGCCCTTCCTTTTGGACCTCTAGATGCTGACAAAAGACCAAAGGCCTCCCAGAACAATCTTCTTAGCCTAGGTAGATCTCAGCAACACAACTGCAAGCACAGTCATCCGATGAGGCAGTCAACAAATAATCAGAATCAAAGTAGACAGCTTTTCAGATGAAGATAATCACGCTAAAGGACAAAAGCGCCCTTTTCAATGAGGGGCGCCCTTGAATAAAGAAACCCTAAAATGACTTTCAAGTTTTATGACTTCAGTCATCTTCGGCGAAACAGAGCTAGCTACCTGGCGAGATATCAAGCGAAATCATCTGATTCTTCGATCAACGAGAAATCCAGATCAAAGCACGAGGTCATTTGAAAAGGATGAAGAACGAAGAGAAAATTCACTAAGGCACAAGCAAAAGCGCCCTTTCTTGAAAAAGGCGCCCTTTCTTTTGATGCCCTAAACTCAACTTTTTACCATCATGCCTCCCAGGCACTTCTCTTCAGGTTGAATCCAGCTCAGCAGTGAATGTGTCAGCAACATCTCAGGATCGACAGATCAATCTAGATTCAGGATCAAACTGGGGTCATTCAATAGAGAAAATAGTAAAAACTTGCAAAACTCAAAAGGGATGCCTAGAAGAAGTCAAAGGCCAAGTTATTGACTAAAGTCAAGATATTTTGAGTTAAACTTGGCTAAAACACTCCACGATAAGTGGAAATCACCTTTTTGAACTTCAGATCAAGCCAAAACCACTTTTTGATCATGAGTTAGGTCCCCAAACTTGTGGATCTAAGGTTTGAGTCTATGTAATCAAGGTATAGGCATCCCATTTCATTATTTCATTGCAGGTTGATGATCAAGAACAGCCATGAGCTCTCAAGGATGCCATTTACAGATCTGGCCAAGGTTTTCATCCGTTCTTCGATATTTCTTGCAGATTTGAAGCAGAAGAAGATTGCTAATTTGAGGTTGGACTAAGAGACAGATTTTCTCAGGGAGTCAGATAAAAACTTCCAATCCATCTTCTGTCTACTTCCTCTCTTCTTGTCTTAGGTTTTCTTGCATGTCACACAAAGCAACAGGCTACAGCAGATTAGATCAACTGGGTAGATTCAGCATAATTTTCCAGTAAAACCCATCTCGACAAATTTTCCAGAATCAGCAATCCTCCTGCCCCTATTTTTGGGGGTTTTTCTGAAAAAGTTTTAGAATCAAAATTCTGAGGAACTGGGTTTGTTCAGCATTGAAGCACTAACAAAACCCATGTGCCAGATTTTTTCTGGAAAAATAGTTCTCGGCAAGGCGCTATTTTCAGGGGTTTTTTCAGAAGTTGTCTGAACACATCCGTGTTTACAGTCAACAGGCGAGTTCTTCTTCATAGAATGACAATTTGGCGTCCTTGGGTTCCAATTGAACAACCGGACCTTGCACTAGCAACTCTCCAACCAGATCTTACACACATTGTTGGAGAGCAAACAGACATCATCAGCAGTCTGCGGATCTTTATCTTTGAAAAGAATACATCTCCCGCTCAGTGGAGAGCCGCAGCAATTACTCTGGACGAAGAAGAAAGAAAGGCTGATCTTGCAGAAAAAAGACCAATATTACCACCTCCCGCGTGGCAGTAAGCACCTTGGCTTACCAGCTGCGAAGAGGTCATTCCAAGCACGGAGCCGTGAAAGTTACCAAGAGAAATAGCTTGCACAAGAAGAGATGTCGTGTCATCAAAGCATTGACTATCCAGAAACGGAAGATGTCAACACATGGATCAAGGAGTTGTTGACTAGAAATGGTGAAGTGTGAAAAGACACCTAGGAAGGACGTCCTACCTTCCAATTGGCATTTATGATACTTGAAGTTGACTTGATGCCTCATTCCAAGTCAACTCAAGAAGGCATTAAATGTAGTGGGAGTCAACTTGATGTCCCTTTCCAAGTTAACTCCACATCCCACAAATCATGAGTTGTCAGATTCCACTGATTAAGGATGTCTAATTGACTTCCATAATTTGTGGATTTCAAATCTCCACTAAACATGGATGTCTATTTTGGAGGGATACTTTGCATTAAAGTTCACCTTTTGTTTACTTTCAGTCAACTGATGTAGTTTGTAGTTGACTCTTTGTTTACTTTCAGTTAACTAAAGTAGTTTTCCAGTTAACTGTTTGTTCCCCCTTTTTAGAAATAAATCTTGCTAATTGATTGGCAAGAACTCATTGTTAACTCAAGGAGATTTTGGGGTTGCCCACTCCTTTGAGTTCTATAAATAAGAGCCTTGGGCTCATTGTTTGTTTAACTTTTACTTGCTATGCAAAATTGCTGCGCCATTGTTGCCAACAGCTTTGAAAGCGGATATTTGTTCACTCTTGGATGAGAGTTCGTTGGTCGATTGTAATTGTGCATGATTTCGTGCCTTTGCTTTCCCAACCTTTGTAATTCGTTGATAAAGCTTTGAAGGAGAATATCAGAAGGCGCTTGCATTTTGATCAATCTATTTGAGTTATGTCTACGTCTTGTATCTAATAGCTCGTTGTTTCATTTCCCTCCTCGGATAGGAGTCCCTCCTCCTTGGATATTTGTTATTAACAGTTATCGTTCGTTGTTGTTTAATGTATTGACTTTCAAGCTATACTTTGGATAGGAGTCCCTCCTCCTTAGCAAGCTCGCTGGCCAAGGCATCGTAAATTGTTGTTTCTTGTAAACTATTTCCTAGCCCATACCTCGGATAGGAGTCCCTCCTCCTTGGCAGGTCTCAGATCTAGTTTACTGTAAAGAGTGTTTGCTTGTACCAACCTTATCCCGGTGTATACCCGAGAGTTCAGAGCCTCGGTCATATTCTCAGGAGACGGCGAATTCAGGTGATCCAACCAACCCATTCCCGCTCCTTTACCCTCATGCTCTGTTTACCTTGGAGGTATTGGATAGATAAAAGCTAGAATAGTCGTAGTTGAGATCTGCAGAAACTAGAGAAAAGCTTAGCTACGACGCATTGTGTTTGTGCACCCTTGTGTCCTACCAAGCATAAAAAGATAGGAACTTTAGTTTACATTTCCCTTCCTTACGCATTGCTCCCAGCAGAGGGACCTCTCCTCTTTAAATAACGAAGAAGTGTTGCAAAACATTTGAAATAGTGAACATTTACAATCAGCACTCCAGAGGTGCTAATTTAAACGCCAACAAGTAGTTACATTTTTGCGTCTCCTCTTTTCATTCCAGGAAAGATTTCAGCATGTTTCCAAGTAGGGTCTTTTCTGACTGGGGTTTGAGACATTGTGAAAATAATAATATGGTTTGATTTGCAAATGAATGTGGCTGCAAAAGTAGGGTTTCTAAAATTATTTAAGTTGCAAGTAGGGTTTGTAAAAAAAATATGCAAACTCAAAAAAACAATGATTTTACAAATTACAATGAATTATTTGTTAAAAAAACACAAAAAATCAATTAAAATCAAACTTACCTCTTAGATTTGGCTTGGAATGCAATGCAAACTCCTCCCAATCATTGGTAATGAGCTCTCAATGCACCTCCTTGCTGGTATGAAGCTCCCCAAATGATATATGACCCTGGATTTGTCTTCAACAGCTTGCTGGTTTCCCTCTCTTCTCCTATTTTTCTTCACAACTCTCTCTTCTCCTCCTATTTTGCCAAATGAATGAAATGAGGTTGCTTTTAGGGTTGGGGATATAATATAGGACAAAAAAAAAAACTCTTAAATTTTAATTTTATGTTTTTTTAATGCCTTTTTCACTTGCTGGCACCTGCCGCGTCCAGGGATCGGCACTCTCCTGGACGTGGCGCGTCCGGCTTGGAAGTGGTTGGATGCGGCCGCGTCCGCGCCCGTGCTCCTAGTACTCAGCTAGGGGTGTTCGGTGCGCGACTTGCCGAGTCTGGGCGAGTCCTGTAACTATGATATATAGATCGAAAAAGCAATATACAGATATATATAGATTAAAATATATTTAAAGGGAACTGGCAATTATACTTGAGTATATTTTGACAGGGAGATCATACGAGGAATTAAGGAGACTATCCTATGCAGATTTGTATGAAAGGATCGTAGGATACAGACCTATATGTGGAAGTGTGTGGGTAAGATGAAGAAGGGTATCACATGTACAACAACATATGAGGATGGAAGCATAGGAAATATATCTTCTTAGTATCAAACTTGCAGACTTTATGAATGGAAGAGTTATATAGAAATATATTTATAAACACCCAGGATTTGAGTACTCCTAAGGAGCTGGGGTTATTTAGACAGGGAACGCATGAGTAATGAATAATGTTCTGGAACAATGCCTTTCCATTTCACATGGATGGAGGATATAAATCTGAACAACAGATCTGTCGATGCCATATTGGGTGATATATTATCACTTAGTAGTAGATATGCACTAATATTCAGAAGATATCCTCAGGAAGAATCAGCCATCGAGTAGGACACCCTTCTCATAATTCCTTCATTTATAAATTAGAATATTAGTTTATTTATTGAATTATTTTAGAGAATAAATTATTTAATTCTCTTTTAATGTTACTTTTCCCATGTTGAGAAAATGGGATTACCTTTTTTTAAAGCATTTGAGTTGTAAGTTAAAGTCCTAACTACATTAAGTTGGTGTTTCTAGGGCAAGATTTAGGGTTATCCCAAAAGGGGACATTACACCTTTGTACAAAGGCAGTACCCCCTTGTCCCTTTGTGGGCTCATTCTGGCCCCCCCCCCTGGGTGGTGTACCTAGAAGAGGCCCGCTCACTGTATTCCCTTGGCAATTCTCCCTTCTCCCATCGTGGTGAAAATATGTACACAATAGATTAATCAAACTGATATATTTGCAAATAATCACATCAGCTATACCTAATGAACTATGAATGTGCTATCATAAGATATAAATGAGAATATGCATGAACCATTGATCATATTTTAGCAACACATTATATTCCCATATCCTACCACAAATATGCGAATTCACAATTTTTGCAATCACAAGTTAATTTATGCAAACTGAGTGTTTGCGGGTTGGTTTGCTTCTCTTCCTTTTGTTATGTCCTTGATCGATCTGCCCTAAATGCTCGGAGGTCATTGTTAGTATAAATCAATGTATAGGAATCTATTATTCAAATTTGTATTCAAGATATATATCAACTTAAAAGGCTTAATAATTGCTGCAAGCATCATTATGGCATAATCGTACATAATCTATGTATTTATATATTTTTTATATTAGAGATAGAGTAAAGAAACTTAGTACATCCGGCAATTCTCAGTTTATCACCTTATACTATGTACCAAAAGGAAGCTTGAGAGCTTGCAGACGAAGAGTTCAAGAGTTCAATACATCAGCCAAAAAAATATACATAAGGCTTTAACAATGCTGTATAGTATTTCCCAAAAGTTATAGACAAAAAGAGCTGCAGGAACAGTTTTAAGGTTGCTGATTGGTGTCTCCGCTTTTGGCTTCATCCACACCCCTATCCGGCCCGGTCATTGAGAAGGCGTCACTTTCCTGCTGGGCATGGGGGCAGGGGCCCCTGTGTCTCACTTGTCTACCACCTGCAGCATCATTATTGAAGGCCCTTTGGAACTCATGGAATGCATTCAGGAAGATCTCTGTTTCCCTGTTGTTAAGCCTACACACATACCCACATCTGACACCTTCCCTACTGATTGCAACGAATCCTTCTCTGCAAAGACTCACGAACTTGGGCAGTGATACCTCAATATGGAGCGAAACCTGCAATGCAACATTAAGGAATGTGAGTCTCTTATGTGACTCAGTAAGCACCCTTCTGTAGCCCTTAAATTTATCCTCATTCCTTGCTTTCCAAATGTGCCATAGTATTTCAATAGACAAAAAATTCCAAAACTTAAAGCAATCCTTACTCATTTTCTTGTCACAAAGCAACACATTTTTCCAACTAATTCTATCATTATCCCAAATTTTTAAATTATGACAGAAGAGTTTCTAGATTTCCTTTGCATAGAAGCATTGAAATAAAATATGAGCAACCTATTTTGGGGTGTGACAAATGCTGCACACATCAATATCATTCATGTTAGACTTGAAAGGTAACCTTTGAAGCAGAACAAGCCACTTGAAGCAAGCCTTTTTAGGCTCAACATTATTATTCCAAATATCAGAAAGAATTTTTTGCCAAGCTTTATGATTAAGAGACACATTCCAGCATTGATTAAGATGTTCAGAAACAGAATTATTGGAGACTAAATCTTTATAGATGGTTTTGGCCTTGAGGTCAATCAGCTTTCCCCCGTCCCTCCAAACAAGTTTGTTCACCACATCAAGCACCCTATCAGTGTTTGAAGGGAAGTTGCTGTTTTTACAGGCCTCCAATAATGTGGTGAATGTCCTTGAAGTGGAGGCAGGGAGATTAAATTTGGCACTCAAGGCCTCCCAACTCTTAACATTACCATCTTTGAGAATGTCACTGAATACCTTGATGCCCTTTTGATTCCACAGTTTAGCAGAGCATCCCTAGAGAAAAGCAAGGGGCTTACCATTGTGGTGGAGGTTCCACCAAATGGAGCTGTAGGTTTGGCAATGGGAGCTTTGCAGGGTGATATTAGCGGATTTGAACTGGGCATTATGTCTGATTCCTCTGATTCCCCCTCCGAAGCTGCAGCTATGTGAGATAGGAGAGGAAGCACGCATTCTATATGTTTGGGTGCGGCTGGACCCCCAAGGGGAAAGAACAAAAGCAATCTATAACAACAATTTGAATGGGGTGGATAGTTCAAGATGAAAAGTAGGGTGGATCGGGCTTGAATGACGAGGTGGGTGTTCATGTGGATAGTCGAAGTGGTGGCTTATTCTAGCAGGCAACTATGGGTGAGAGGGAATTCTAGTTCCAGGGGTTGGGTGGGAAACTATAGTTCATTCACTTATGCCATGTTCCCATCTTACGCTAGCCAAATGGAGTAGGTAGAGGCCCATCGAACAAAACCACATATGTAGCCAAGATGTTAAGCGTGGATGATATGATGGCCCAGAGCATGGCTTCTCCTTGCTAATGAGCATGTCACACAGAGGCAAATGTTTCCAAGCCTTCGCCCGCTTTGGAGTGGCAGCTTGAATATTGTTTCTGATTAGAACCTTCCAAGGCTCATCGCCCACTAAGGCTTTCACTATCCATTTTGAAGCAAGAGCAATCCCCTGCTGCCTTAGGTCTTTTAGACCGAGTCCACCGTGCAACTTGTCTAAACAACACCAATCCCACCTTGCTACATGCTTCGTTTTGCTCCCCTTTCCATCAGACCATAGGAACCCCCTTATTCTTTTCTGAATCTCATTTATCTGATAACTATAGAAAAACCATACTGAAGCAAAGTAGATGTTGTAAGAGGATAACACTTTTTGACATACCTGCACCCTACCTGCCAATGACAGGCATTGCCTGTTCCACCTTTCTAGCTTCTTTTCAATTTTGGAACTAATCCAAATCCACATTTCCTTTAGATTAGGACTTATCGCGAAGGGTATTCCCAGATATCTTACTTGCATGTCCGGGCCTCCCCATTGGAAACCATAATCCTTTAGCCAATCAGGAGGGACCTCCTTCCAACCCAACATAATGGATTTGGAGTTGGCCACTTTTGTCCTCGAAGCGTGTGAGAATAGATCAATCTTCCTCATCAGTGAGTCCATATTATCTTTAAGCAATTCAATGAAGAGGGAAGTGTCATCAGCAAATTGAACATTAATCAACTCATTGTTATCCGGGAGTTTAATACCTTTGATCCTCAGAGAGAAAGAATGGTCCCTTAGCAGATAGAATAATGCATCTCATGCACTGACGAAGAGGGCAAGTGCTATGGGACAACCTTGGCGGATAGACCTTTCCAACTTTATTTCCTTAGAAAGAGTTCCATTCACATCAACTTGGGCAGATGCATCCTTTAGGAGTACATCCGCCATTTTGCAGAATTCATTGGGGAAGCCAAAAGCTTTGAGGATTGGAGTGGCATTTCTTAAGACCAATATATATTCCTTTTATGAATCTTATTTGGGTGGAATTGATAAACTTTGGTAGGATGTTGACCAGCCTTAGAGCTAAAACCTTCGCTAGAATTTTATAAGACACATTCAAAAGAGTAATAGGCCCCTAGTTCTTGACCACAGTTTTGTCCCCCCCTTTTGGAAGGAGTTTGATAATACCTTTGTTGATAGAGCTCCCTAGAGAGCCAACATTTAGAGCTTCCTCATACATCTGTAGTAAGCCCTCACTCACCTAGTCTGAGAAGCACTTATAGAATTCAATGGGCAAACCATCGCAACCGAGGGACTTGTCATTGTTCATGGAGGTTATTGCCCTTTGAATTTCTTCTTTAGATAGCCCTGCCAAGAGTTTAACCACATCATCCACCGAGACTTTCCTGGGGATGAGCCTTTCAATAGTGTTTCTAGCAGACAGGGAAGTTTCATTTTCTCCTTTTGAGGAGAATAGCCCTTTGAAAAAAGAGACAAATTGGTTTAGAATTTCCTCTTGGGAGGTCAACAGTCTCTCCACATCCTAGATCTGGTCAATCTGCTCCCTAGCCTTCTTTTCCTTTAAGTAATTGAAGAACTTTGAGCCCCTGTCCCCCACCTTCAACCAGTTTAGTTTGGCTCTGATTTTAAGCCTGTTGATTTTGCGGTTCTGCACTTTTCTTAGGCTATCCTTTGCTAAGGCCAAATCCTCACTTAATCTAACATCATCTGAATGCTGTTGGATATTGGATTCTGCTTTAAACAAATGCTCTTGGTACTCCTTTTCCTCTTTCCTAGCATTAAGACCACACTTTTTACCCACAGTTTGGAAGAGTTTCCTCCAAGCCTCCACATTAGAATTCCATCTTTCAATGGCAGTGGAGTCCTTTAGTAGCCACTTATTTATTTCCCTTATAGATGCAATAGCTTCACAACAGTCGGTGTTTTTTAGCAAAAGAGTGTTGAGAAGGAACGAGGGTTTTCCTGAAGATTGCCTTGGCCTGCCTTGGCAAGCAATTAGATTGGCCTTGATTGGATGATGGTCAGAGAGAGTGTATGGGTAGACACTCACTCTGGTTCCCAATTCGTCCAGAGTAAAATTAAAGAAGTCCTTATTTGCATATATCCTGTCTAGCCTACAGTAGATTCTGTTGCCCCCTTTCTGATCATTACACCATGTAAACCAAATCCCTTTATAGCCTTTCTTACCCTTTTCCATGGGGTCGATCAAATTGAGTTTGTGTTTCAAACTTAGCCAGAAGAATCTTTCATTTCCTTTCTAGGTCATATCAATTCCTCCCCATTTGACTTCCGTTTGTTCAATCATATTGAAATCCCCTCCCAAGATCCACGGGATCTTTGGAAGACCAGCTAACCACTGCCACAGTAAGATTCTGTCTCTCTAATCATTTGGGGCATACACAGAGTAGACCCCAAATTCCAGATCATCCTTCTTCAAGGCAATCCAAATTGCCTAGTTGCAGGGGGAGCAACCACTATCAGTGATCCACTACGTCCATTGATCAAACACCAAGATAGAGGAACCCCCTTTGCCCCGCTCATGAGCCGTCAAGAAGGATGTAGCCTCTTTCCAAATAAACCTTAAGTTTGTTTCTAGGGTGAATCCAATTGCTTTAGTTTCCTGCAGCAGGACAAAGTCCTTCATTTTTTCTAGGTTTAGAAATCTCCTGATGATGTATTTTCTGCCTGGAGACTCAAGTCCCCGGATATTCCAAGATATACAATTAAGCTTCATCATCACTAGTCATTGGGTTGTCACTTAGCTCCTGCCGAAACTGTTCAAAACATTTGGGTAGCCTTTCTTCCACTTCTAGCTTCTTGGCTACAGGGGATTGAATTACCACATTGTTGTTTTTTCTTTTGCCTTTGGGGTTCCCTGAACCTTTGCCCATTGTAACAGAGCTTTTATTCTTTCTTGGTCTTCTAGGGCCGTTCCTTGGCTTTGGGGTTTGGTCCATATGCCCATGTGTGACACTCTCAATAGTCCTATCTCCTTAAGACCACATCCCAGTTGGGGGTAGTATCCTCAGATTCTTTGGAGAGGTTAACTTCAACCTCCACTCGAGGGGGTGCATCAAATTCGGTAGCAATACCTTCAGCGCCACCAGAAGGCTTATTGGGCAGATTTGTAGCATTCTCAAGCAGCTAGATGTGGCTAGGTTATTGGGATGTTCAAGGGCACCGGGGGGGCCATCCCACGGATTAGACGATGTCCCATACTGGTCAGAGAATTCAATATTGTTACCAAAGCTAGGCAATGCAGTTTGAGGTGCTAGAGTCTCCTCAGAGGCAATGGGAACACCAACTGCACCGGTTGAATCATCTTTTGAATTTACAATTTTAGTGGGTACTCTGGTGTTGGAACACACCATCAAATCCGATGAATGGACCCTGGGGTCCTTGTTCACCTCAATACCCCTAATAACCTCCTTTTCCATGGGGACGAGCCTGGAGTCAAATTGGTTGGCCCCTTTTTTGATTCGAAAATCCAAGGGCTTAGAGTTAGGACCAGAACCCCCGAAATTTTCAAAGATACACTGCTTTAAACTTCTCGAAGCAAGCTGCTGAGCATTTAGCCGCTCGAGAAGTAGCACATCCTTGGTAAGATCCTGGGTTGAAATTGGCTTGGGGTTGGGGGGAGCGGACACGTTTGAAGCAGCACCTGCGGGACCCTCACCATAGTCAAGGGCAGAAAAAGATTCTCGTGGGAGAAATTAACAGGCCTTTTTGAAATGGGAGGGATGGGGTCGCCACCCATATTTGGGAGCGGGTTTTTTGTGTCACCTTCAGAACCTTGCACACAAGCAATGACACCTTCTGTGTGCCCTTTTTCAACACCTTCAAAATGCATCCTAGCTAAGCCTTCGGCCGAAGCCAGGGGGGAGGATTAGCATTTAGGGTAGCGGAGGGGTTGACCCTTCCGGGTGGTTGAGAAGTCCTCACTGCCTTCCTTTTCTAGAGGATAGGGCAGTTTTTTCTTAGGTGCCCCTCCCTCTTACACAAAAAACAGGCGTTTACCTTGCCCAAAATTTCCAGGGGGCAAGATGAAACCCCACAATCTTCAACAATCTTTAGGCACCTGGGAACTTCTATGCCTGGGTTGAGCGAAACCAAAACCCTAACATCTAGGTTTGGGAGGGAAGCCTTGGTTTTGTCAACCTTCAAAACTTTGCCAACTGGTTCTAGAATCTGCAATATTATCCTCCAGAATTCCGGCGGCAAATCCTTCACAATCACCCACCTAGGGCAAGAGAGGGCAATGATCTCCTCTACAATAGCTGAGGCCGACTAGGCGAACACATGAAATGTGCATCCGCCTATGTTCCAATAAGGTTTTGCAAGAGTTTTTTGTTGCATTTCACTATTTTTAAGAAAAATCACAATAAACCTTTCTGCAACATTCTACAATACGAGATTTGAATATTAAATTTATTTTGCCATACATTAATAAACCAAGAATCTATAAACTTCCTTGCCGGAAACTTATTTAAATTGATTGCCGCTAAAAAAATAGTAGAATATTTTAACCTATTCCTTTCCTTAGAAATGGTTTCCTTCATTTCAAAATTTGGAAGCAAGTAAAAATCTTTAAGGGGCTTGGAGGGTAGCTTACCTTCCCCTCTGTCATCCTCGCCGCCATCTTTTTCCACCGCAAACTTTGAGCCTTCCAATGTTGAGAAGATGGGGTTTGAAACCACTTCTTTGAATGAGTTTATAGGGTTGTTTTGCAAAATGCAAGAGCCATCGACATTATGAGGGGGGTCGGGAGGTTTCGTACCCCCCTCCATAAATGCCGTTTATTTACAACTAGGAAATAAAACAAGACCAGAGCCGAGTTAACCCGACACACATGTGAAAGTAAACGAACAACACAATCGAAAAGACACGCCACATGCACAAGGAAAGCCAATTAATGAGAATCAAAGTAAGGGTATAGGAGGGATGATATTGGTTGCAAACCTGTGCGGGGGAGGCGGGCCTCCCCACTGTTGATGATAGCAGCGTCGGGCTTCTACTTCCAGCCCCAATTGATCATTGAAGAATAAATTAAATGCATAGCCTATTGGCTATTTAATTTATTAAGATGCCTATTGGTGAAGAGGCGCTTCACCTTGAATTATAATATTTAATTATTGTTATTTAATGAAGGCCAACTTCTTGAGGAGACATGATTTTTCATTAAGGCCGACCTTGATCATTCGCCATCTTTGAGACATATTGTTTCATATTGAAGGCCGACATGTTGACTTGAAGGGATGCGATCTCTCCCACTCTCTTGTATATATTCGAGATGATCATTGTTCACTTGCCATCATTCATACACATTCATTATTCATTGTTCGATATCTAGAGAAGTGCGAATTCCATCCAAGTGCAGATCGAAGTGCAGATTGAAGTCTCAAGAAGGTCGAATCTATTGTCTTTTGAAGGGCGTTATTATCACCATATATTGCATCAAGTTTTGGTGCTGTTGAGTGGCCTTGTAATCGGCCTCATTGTAAAGATTATTGTTGTTTCATAATCAATATGTAAGTGATATATTGTTGCTGGGTTTTTCTCCCTCAAGTGGAGGGTTTTCCCAGGGTATATGCTGTGTCTATTTGATTAAAATTTGAATTAAATTCTGCTTTTCATATCTGATCATAAAACTAACACCCACGCCTCGAGACATGCGCGTGATCAAACCCTAGTAGACATCCAACACAGAGCCACTGCCAAAAACTCGTGGGTCCCAATCATCAGTCTTCAACCATGTATTCATATTTTATATGAATATATAAATATACCTGTAATCATGTGTAAACTTACTGCCTACATATGTTCTGCAGTACTATACCCATCTGATGATGTCTGCTGCTATGTTTAGGCAACGCTCCTATTTCCTATCCCTATCCGACTTTCTTATTTCCTCCTACAAATCTGAGTATGAACCTCCTATCCCCCTTCTCCCCAATTCTTATTGATATTTTATACCTTTACACCCTCATGATTAGATACACATCTTTTGGAAGATGATCTCTTCTTATTGGTTGTTGCCCTTCATCGCACCTCTCAAGTGTAACCGTTGCCTTCTTAATTTATTAATTTTTGCCCTCTAATAATGATTGCCGCTAGTAATCAATCACTCTCTTGTCTTAAGTAAATCACTGCCATAATAATAATAATCATCACCTCCCTAAGGTGCGGACGTGGTTGGGAGATAATCCGACGCTAAAAGCATTCAATACAAACAGTTTGAATATCAACCTTGATGGTCAAGGCCGCCTTCAGATATGAACGATTTTTGTGCCAGATATCGAACTTAACAAGTGACATAGAAAGGAGCTCACAATGCAATACGCTAAAGTCAGACTCCTTAGAAGTTACGACACTATCTATAATGCCCTGTTGGCTTAAGCAAGAGATACGTGCCCACAAAGATGTGATAGAATTAATTCACCAACCTCATTTTGTATTACGTTAGTTCCTTTGTATATTATATACATTATATGTTTCTTGTTTTCTATATTTACAATTATAATAATATTTAGGATGTTAATATTTATATTTTAAATGCTATATTTAATAATTATAATATTATCTTTGATAATTATAATTATAATAATATTGAATGGCTAATATGTATTTTATTTATTTATTTGTTTTTAGATGCTTTATAGTATAGTGTTACAATTTGGGGGACATGACATCAAACCAGCAACCCTTGATTAAAAATATAATAAAATATGGGCAATACAAATCTGATAACAAATCTCCACATACACACTCTGAAAACTGGAATACAGAAATTCCTTACACCAAACCTTGGATCTCCAATATCTTCAACAATATTGCTGATGTGAATTTTTTTTTGCAAATTCAAATCATTTCAGCACAATTGCAATTCCAGAGTAGAATACCACCTCATGAGTGAGGGTTTTCGTCCTCAGGCCCATAATGGAAAATCGAAGGGTTTTCGTCCTCGAATGCTGCAAAAAAATAAAAATGAAATGACATAATTGCTTTGTGCTCTTGCCTCCTTTTTATAGTTGCCTTTTTCCCTGGCCCTCCATTATTTAATTTTAGTTTTAATCATTATTTGAAAATACTTTTTTAAATTACATCCAAGGGCCCCTTTTGAATTATATTTTGAAAAAACACTTTTAAAACTTTTTTTTTAAACATTAAATAATATTTAAGTGGTCTTTTTTAGAAAATAAAGTGATCGAGCCTACTTATATTATTTATTATTTATTTTTATTTTGAAGGGTACATGACAAAGCAGCTTCAATGATTCATTTTTCTTGATGAGATAGAGCATTCTTTCAAATATATTTGTGATGCTAAAATGATCTTTTCTGATGTTGTGGGACTAGACAGTTAGGAATGAAATCCTTGGAACTAATGCACATTTTCTTTCATCCAGATATACGAAATTGGTGGGGGTTCTGGAACGTGTGCAAAGTGTATATTAGACTACATGATGTTGAATGCACCAGCAAAGGTGTATAATAATATGACTTACACGTAAAACTCTTAAACTCAGTTTACTGTTTTTTTTTGAAACAGTTGAGCTTATTATGTTTTGGATAAAGTACTTTTTGATTTATTCTTTATGGTTTATTTGGTTCTTGCTTTTGATTTTGTTCGAGGTCAGTCAATTGAGAAGAAACTATTTGGATAATCACTAAGATTGCATAAGAAAAATGAGATCAAGGAAAGTGAAAATCCCAAAACCATGAATTTAACTCTTCTGTTTTCTGTTATAATTAATATGTATTCTATTTTGCATTTCACTTTTAGTAAAGAGTGAAAGTCTTTTATTTAGCTAATAAAGTCTAATAAAGTGTATATACTATATATACATTAATGATTTAGACTTATCTTCCAACTTATTTCTTATAAGAGGCGTTTTTTGAAGATCACATTTTTTGCTAAATGGTATAAAGATAGGCAGAAGATAGAAGAATTATATATAGTGATAAGTTTTGTGCAGTTGTGATGAACAATTTGTAGAGGTTTCCTTGTAAATTTCTCGAAGAGAATGACAAACTGATTTGAAAGTGTAATTATTTGAGCATTTGTATACACTTTCCTAATTTGATGGTTCAATTGTTGTGTGATTAATGCAATGTTAAAATATAATTTTTAGTTATAGACATTAGCACTTAAGTCATCTTGGTCGAAACTCTTTATGGTATTAGAGCTGATTGCAAGGGTCATGTGGAGTTTTTAAAGGAGGAAATCATGGCCAAAGCAAGAGAAAAATCACGACTGTTTTTTCTTGAAAATCATGGAGGTATATTTGTTGGAAAATCATGCGCTAGATTGAAAGAAATTGTAGGTGTTTATTGATGAAAATCATGGCATCCAACAAACTATAAAATCGTGCCAATTTTTCTACAAAATTGTGGGGATTTTTGAAGGTAAATTGCATGGATAGTTTTTGTAAAAAAATGTAGATTTTTGTGTTTTCAAAAATCTCAACTCGATTTTTGATGGAAATCTAGGGTTTTTTTGAAGCTGCTTGATGTGGATTTTTTTGCCATTTTTTGTAGAAATCAAAGTTTTTTTGAGCTCTTTTTACAGCTCATGACTAGGGCACATAAAACTAGTTGGCTAGAGTTCTAGAAATCTGTGGCTAGGGCAAGTTTTACAAGTATTTTCAAAAAATATTTTTAGCAGTTTGGTGTTTTCAGATATGAGAGTTTTTGTGAAAAGAAAAGAAAAAATATTTTTTAATGGCACCAGGTAGCCTCATATTTGAGGATAGATTGGAAGGTGCATTATTTTCCTGCCTTGGAAAGTCCGGGTGACTTTTTTGTTGAAAGAGAATGATCTATGGATATCATAAAAGGTGGGGTACAACCACCCAGAGATTCACAATAGTTGGCAGCTCATAAAAAGAAAGAGGTGAAAGCTGAGCAGATGATCATAGATTTGGTAAAGGATCATTTAATTCCTCATTTATTTGAAAAAAACAACCAAGGAGATGTTTGATTCTTTGGTTAGTCTTTATCAAAGTGAAAAAATAAATAGGAAGATGATATTGTGAAACAAACTTAGACCCATAGAAATGGCTAAATCAAATACGGTTACCATTTACGTGGTGAAGGTCACACAACTTTGTGACCAACTTGCAGCAGCTGGGGAGAAGGTTGAAAATATGAAGTTAGGGAACTTGGTGTTCAATGGCTTCTCATTTTCATGGCAAACATTTGTATAGGGTATTTGTGCCTGAGAGAATCTTCTTTCTTTTGAAAGATTGTAGGATGACTCTATCTAGGAGGAGACTTGAATGGAGTCAAAAGCTAGCAAGAAGGGTGGTGACAATAATTTAACTCTCTTTGGACAGATGGAAAGTAAAGGAAAAGGGCCCAACAAAGGTAAGGGAAACGATGAGGATTCATCCTCATAGCCAGAGAAGGAGGACTTGAGTAAAATAATTACTTCATTTGTCATGAAAAGGACAAAGGGAAGTAGCAGCAGAAGGAAGTGGCAACCTTTGCAAAAATTTGAATGAATGGGTTTGTTGCCAAGTTTGAGAAGAGTTTCTCAATGGTATTTTGTCTTTCTTCTAGTACGATTCCAAGGGATGCTTTGTATGTGGATAGTGGGGCATTTAGACATATGATATCAACTAGGTAGTATTTTACCGGTATAAAAGAACATAACTTTGGAGTTTAGATTGAGCTTGGTGATGATGCCAAGTATGCATTAGAAGGAGTTTGCATAATTCCTTTTCAACTATAGTCATGTAACTCTTTATCTTTTGATGATGTTTTGTTTATTCCTAGTCTTAGGAAGAAATTGCTTTCAGTTTCAGTTTTGGAAGATAAAGGATATGCAATTGAATTTAAGAATCAACAAGTCCTTATCAGGCCAAGATAATCTAGCATGAATAGTGCACAAGTAATTGTGGTTAGAGAAGACAACCTATACAGGTTATAAGGTAAACCTGTTCAAGCTCTAGTTAACAATAGTGACAATCTATGTGAGTTATGGCACAAAAGTATGGGGCATCTACATCACAAAGTGTTGCCTATTTTGAGGGATATAGTCAGAGGTCTTCCAAATTTCAACAGTGATCAATAGGGAGCATGTAGAGGACGCACACTTCGCAAGCATGCCAGGGTTGCAGCATAGATGGAATGAAATCTTAAACATAGTGCATTCAGATGTTTGTGGATCAATGTCAGTAGCAGCAATTTTAGGAAGCATGTATTGTGGTTCTTTTATTGATGAATTCTCTCAAAAGACTTGGATCTACTTCTTAAAGAATGAGGATGAGGTCCTTAGTAGGATTCACGAGTTCAAAGCTCTAGTTGAAAATCAGATAGTGAAGAAGATCAAACCTTGAGATCAAACAATGGGGGTGAGTATATCTCCGAGGAGTTTGAGAGTTTCTGCAAGGAGGTAGGGGTTAGAGGGAGTTAACTATTTTGTGCAACCCACAATAGAATTGGGTTGCAGATTGGAAAAATCGATCAATTATAGGGGCTGATAAGGCCATGATTCGTGACTAGGACTTACCAATGTTTCTATGGGAAAAAGGCAAAAAGCATGTAAACACAACAATCTACATCCAAAACAGGTGTCCTCATAGGATCTTGGAGGACAAGACAACAGAGGAGGCATTCATTGGTATTAAACCAAAAGTGAGTCATTTATGCATCTTTGGTTGTCTAGTTTATATTCATATACCTGTAGAGACGAGGACCAAGTTGGAACCTTCCAACAAGACGGGTTTATTTGTGTGGGTTACAGTGAGACTTCCAAGGCCCACATGGTCTATATTGCAGAGTAGAGGAAGGTAGTAGTCAATAGAGATGTAAAGTTTGAGGAAGACTTTGCATCCAAGAAGTTCCATGAGCTCATTCTAGTAAGAGAGAATGAGGACTAGGAAGCTCCAAAGTTTGTTTCTGTCTCCAAAGTACCAAATGTTTCTGGTTTAGAACAACAATCTTTAGAAGAGACTTTAGCCCCTTCTACTTTTGTTAGGAGACCTCTATGGTTCACACAAACTTTGAGGGATGCTTCGGAGCATGTTGACATTCCTAGGAGCACATTTAGAGAGAGCAAGTCTTCGAAGAAGTCTCCAAACTACGTGGCATTGATGAGTAGCAACATAGATTTAGAGCCTTCTAGCTTTCAGGAAGCAATAGACCAATAGGTTTGGCTGTATCCTATAGTGGAAGAATACACATTCATCATTAAAAATGATGTATGGGACATATTGCCAAGACTAAAAGGGAAATCAATTGTAAGTTCCAAGTGGCTCTACATAATCAAGCATGCTGCAGATAACATCATTGAGAAGTTTAAAGAGAGCTTTGTGGCAAGAGGGTTCTCCTAGAAAGAGGGGTTGAACTATGAGGAGATGTTTGCTCCAATCACCAGATACAATTCCATTAGAACAATTATGTCTTTAGTTTCATTTATAGGATGGAAGAGACATTAGATGGATGTTAAGACAACTTTTTTTAATGGCATCATTGAGGAAGAAGTGTATATAGAGCAACCTTAGGCCTTTGAGGTAAATGGGAAGGAATTCCATATTTGCAAGCTTAAGAAAGCCTTGTATGGACTCAAATAGGCACCTAGAGCCTAGTATTCTAGGATAGATGAATATCTACAAAGTATGGGCCTCACCAAAAATGAAGTAGATCCTAATCTATATTATATCATTGTTGGGACTGATTTACTTATTTTGGTGTTATATGTAGATGATTTGTTTATTACAGGACCGAAGTAGCTCATTGCAAGGTGCAAAGTAGATTTGGCTGCTAAGTTTGTGATGGACATCGACATGATGGATTACTTCTTGGGTTTAGAGGTTTGGCAAAAACTAGGGGAGATCTTCGCTGGGTAGGGTATGTAGTTGAGATCTTGAAGAAATTCTGGATAGAGGATTGCAACCTATGGCAGCACCTATGATCACCAATTTGAAGAAGGTGACAACTTCAGATTCAGAGTTGGTGGATTCCACGTTGTCTAGGCAAATGATAAGTTCCTTAGCGTATTTGATCAACAGTAGACTAGATATATGTTTTGCAGTTGACACCTTGAGTTAGTTCATGGTGGAACCAAGGCATGAGCATTGGGTAGCAGCAAAACATGTGCTTAGATATTTGAGGGGCACACTAAAGTATGGTTTGAGATATCTTGGAGATGGTGAAGTAAAGTTGCAAGGGTATATTGACTCAAATTAGGTAGGTAGTGCAATAGATAGGAAGAGCACCTTGGGGTGTTGCTTTAGCTTGGGTCCAGTGATGATATCCTGGTTTAGTAGGAAGCATAATTTTGTGGCACTTAGTTTAGTAGAGGAAAAATACATGGTAGCCAGTATACCTAGTTGTGAGGCCATCAGACTTTGCAAGTTACTTGTAGGATTGTTTGATCATGTGTTGGATCCAATGGTCATTTATTGTGATAATCAAACTTGTGTCAAATTCTTTGAGAATTTAGTGTTTCACGATAGGTCTAAGCACATAGAGATGAAATATCACTTCATGCATGATGGGATTCAGAAGGGAGTAGTTAAGCTCTAGTATATTTCCACAAATCAATAGATAGATGATATTTTGATCAAACCCCTTAGCAAAAGGGAAGTTTGAAGCTTTCATAAACAAACTTGGATTGGTACATAAGTCTTTCCTCGCTAAGAGGAATTGTTGAGCTTTTAGCTTGGGTAGGAACTTCCGCATAGGTTTAGTGGGAATGTGTTGGAAGTGGTTCGAGTTATTCTATTTTGCATTTCATTTTTAGTAAAAAGTGAATCTTTTATTTAGCTAATTAAGTCTAATAAAGTATAGATATATAATTGTGATTTACACTTATCTTCCAATTCATTTCTTGCAAGAGATAACAAGCTTTTTGAAGATGATATTTTTTGCTAAATAGTATAAATATAGGCACGAGATAGAATAATTATATACAATGATAGATTCCATGCAGCTATGATGAACAATTAGAAGATTACTTGTATGTTTTTCAAAGAGAATGAAAAACTGATTTGAAGGTGTAATTATTTGGAATTTATTTTACACTTTTGTAATTTGAAGTTTCAACTGATTGTGATTGATGCAATGTTAAAATTTAATTTTCAGTTATAGAAATTAGGACTCTAGTTTTTGATTAGATAAGCAGGGAAGGGCTCTGATCCCACAATTATAGTAACAGACCAAAAAGAAGTAGAGAGAGGTGGGAAACGACACCACCAACTAACCAAAAAACAGCATCAGCATGCAGGCCAATATTTAAAATAGTAACCATTGTCCAGCCATTATGAATCAAAAACATTAAGTTTTTACCAGTATACTTCGATCTATGAAGACCATTAATTAAATCGACAGTATCCCAGGTGGTATTCCACCATAACCTATAGAAATTAACAGAACAGTCCCAGATATGATAAAAAAGACAAAAAACTCATCAAAAAACAGTAGAGCAGCAACACAAGCCATTAACTGGCTAAGATTAATTTTTGTGAATTACATAAGGAATACAAGAGGTATGAATCTAACTATAGGGTCAAAAGGTTTCCATATCATAAGAAAAAATCTCTCGTCAACCAACACCATTTGTAGATAATGAATTGGAACCTTTTAATAAATATATATTTGAATAATATTTTAGAATGATGTATTATGTTCTGTGTCAGGTGTTGGGAGTTGATTTCAAGCCTCAAATACACATTCATTTGATGATGTTGGTAGTTGATATTTAGCATCAAGATTTAAATCGGGATTTTGACTATGCGTCCTTTATTATTGAGGGAATTCACAAGGAATTAGTGTCTTTTAAGACAAATAGAAAGACCCCTTACTTCAAGTGGTACTCAATGATGTGCTAAATTTTGTTGTATAATGGAAGAAATATTTAGGATAAAACCTTGTAATTAAGACACCAAAGCCTGAAGAAAATATCATGCCTATTCAAGGACAAACTTGCATATGTGATTCACTTTATATATCAGTAGATTATTTCCTATTTGAGAGGAATTTTGTGCATGTAATGTTAGGATTATTGGGGCATCAAATATTGAGGTTTTTCTGCGGCCTGACTTCTATCTGCATTGCATTTAGGTTACATATTGCATGTTTGCATCATCTAAACTCGTAAAAATCCAAAATATTGCATGCATTTTGCATAATAGCTTGCATTAAGGTGTGTTTCAGTCATTTAGATCAACATTTCATTCAAAATTGCATTAAAAAAAGTTGTCATTTTGTTCATACATCGTCATTTAAATTGCATTTGCATTTCATCATATTTCTGGAAAAACTGTCACTGAAGAATCTGTTTTTTGTTAGGAACAATGAGCTTAAATATCAAGTTAAACACTCCTGGATTTAAATTTTTCAGACCCCTATCCTAGGACTCATTCACCCTAGGGAAAACCTGTCCTGGTTGGTTGACACTCTTCATAAAAGAGGTTCAATTAGGATATATGCTTCAAAGGTTTAGATCTTATGACATGGATTAGAATATGCAAAGAACAATTGAACAACAGAAACAAAGAAGATGATTGACAACTATATTAGAACTTTAACAACAGATTTGTATTATACTAGTTTTGGACAAGATCTATGTGAACAAATGTGTGATGTCTATCTCCTCACATAACCATGATGCAACCATTATCCTACAAAGAATAGCTATGTACAATAATATACAAAGAGGGAGGAATATGTGATGTCAATTGGGACATGTTGGTTCATATTCCTATTTCAATTGTCACAACTACTCATAACTATTGACAGGTCAAGGTGTGCGGTAATATTGACGTGGAGTTATGACTTGTAGTTTGAAATATAGGTGTTAATGAGGATAAAGATCTTGCTGATGAAACCACAAAGGCCACTGAGCAACACTTGAGATTTGTGGAATGATCTAGTGACCTAGATCCTCTTGAATCACTCGCCCCTACTTGAAGAGGAATGGTCTCCATTGGAGGTAGGTGTGGCAAAAGATGTGGGAACATATTGGCAACTTGTGCTTCTGTGAACCTTTCTTACGGAAGGAACTTGACTTGCTTTGACAGTTTGGAAGAGAGGGATCTCTTGTTGTCTTGTCTGCTCAATCTTGGCATCAATGACTTGATCCAATTCTGTTGGAATGGTGCATTTTGGATTGATCTCTATCTATTTAAATGCCTTTGCAACATTTGAAGTTTTCATGGATACAAGAGTTCTATGTTGAAGATTGGATGCAAACCAAGTTAAGCAAGAAGATTAAGCTCAAATGCACATCTCCTACTTGATTGGTGATAGTGTAGTGCATATATTGAAGTGGATGAAACTTGTGGTAAGACCTTATTAGTCTTTCCTTATGTAGGTGTAGCTAGACTTGATCACCAACTTGAAAGGTGTATGGTGCTTGATGCTTGTCATGTTGTTGCTTGTACTTTGCGTTAGCTTGCAATAGAATGGTCTACACTTGTTGTTGAATGTGCTCAAGGAGTTGAATAGTTTTGTCAACTTCCTTTGAGCTAAAAGAGCTGCAATTGTTGATGAACATATAAGCTATGTCAGTGGCTGCCAAAGGTTGAAAACCCAAGCAAACTTGAAAAGGGTTGTGTTGTAGAGTTGTGTAGAACTGTGATGTAGTTGTGTGCAACTAAAGGTAGGCATTCATCCCAAGTGTCATGCTTCTTTGGATTGAACATCGTAAGAGAAGATGCACTATGATCTTGTTTACCAGTTCCATTTGTTCATCAGTTTAGTGATACAATGTGGTGGGTTTGCTCAACTTTGTCTCTAGCATGGACCAAAGTGCTTTTCAAAAATCTCTTAGTTCTATCTAAAAGGATAGTTTGTGGGATTACAAAGTGGATCTAGACATGTTGAAAATACAGGTGAGCTATTTTTTAGAGTTGTGATTATTTTTTTGCAAGAAGTAAAATTGCCATATATGAGAATCTATCAACTACTATAAAAACACAATCATTACCATGTTTGGTTGTAGGGTAGCTTGAGAAGAAGTCCATGGAAACAGATTGCCATGGTATCTTTGGAATCAAGGGGGTGTGTAGAAACCTCGCTTCTTGTTGATTGGCTTGGCAATTGCACATGCAGTACAAGAATTGAGGTTTGGTAAAAAATAAACTTTTGCAACACCATAAGCATCTTTTCCACTAGAAAATTTCTTACAACTTTGTTGAAATGAGCCTCTCCAATCAATCTCTATCTCTTTGTCTCATGCAGAATGCACAAGTTCTCAAGGTGGTAGAGGATTCCATTCTGCAAGTAGAAATTTGGAATTGGATTACAACAAAGCAACTTTTGATAGACACCTACAAAATTCTTGTTTGAAGGATATAATTTTGACCATGTGCTAACTTCATGTCCATAAGCATCAAGAGTAGAAAGCAAAGCTTGAACCAATGAATGGCTTAGACAATTTACAGTTGGATTGGCACTCTCCTTCTAATGCTTGATATTTAGGTGGAAATGTTGAAGATAAGGTGATTTTGATGTTTCTCTCATTGTAACTTGTGCCAAGTCTACAAAAATTGAAGAATCTTGTGATTTGTGTTGGTCATTCTCTGCTTGCCCAACATATAATGCTTCCAATGCTTACATCTTGAATAATGACATAATGCTCACACTCATATGTTGGTTAGTTCCTTACTGGCATGTCTCACTATGGTAAACAACTATATGACCATGGTGAATGAGGATTGCTCCACGTGCATATTTTGATGCATTGGTCTCAATCTCAAATGATTATTGAAGATTTGGTACCATAAGTTTTGGTGTAGAATAGAGTTTGGATTTCAATTCCTAGAATATTTTTTTATGTGTTGCTATTTAGATGAACCTTGTTTTGGTGCCATCTCTAGTAACTTGGTTCAACAACCATGTCACATGCGAAAATGAAATACAAATCTCTTGTAGAAATTTTCCAAACCCAATAAGCTACAAAGCTCTTTGAGATTCTTTGATTGTGGCCAATCTTGGATGACTTGAATCTTGGTTGGGTCCACATGCAATCCCTACATGTCTACAATGTATCCTAGATATTGCATGCCCCCTATGGCAAATGAACACTTCTCCATGTTTGCATTCGACTTATGCTTCCACAAAGTATCAAGCACTTACTCAATGTAGCGTAGGTGTTCATGCCAAATTTTGCTGAGGATCAAGATGTCATTGAGGTAGACAGCAACAAATGTAGTGGTCAATGGCCTCAAAATATCATTCACCATCCACATGAATGTGGCTGTAGTGTTGGTTAGGTTGAAGGGCATGATTAACCTCTAGAACAAACCTTATCTTTCCTCGAAGGTTATCTTTTGGATGTCTATATGCTAAACAAAAATCTGATTGTACATAGAGTTAAGATCAATTTTAGTGAGCTTTGCACTATAGAGCTGGTCCTACAAGTCTTCATTCCTTGGAAGAGGGTAGCAATTCTTCGTATTAATCTTGTTGAGAGCTCTATAGTCAATGCACTACCTCCATGTGTTGTTTTTATTTTTTACAAAAACGACTAGGTTGATAGAAGGTGACGAGTTAGGCTTGATATGTCCTTTATCTATGAGTCATGGATCTCTTGCATGATCTCGTCTTGCTCTAGAAATGATTGTGGTATAGATAAGCATTAGGCAAAGGTTGTCTAGGAATGAAATCAATAGTATGCCTTAGCACATAGTGTGTAGGCACTCTCTTTGGTGGTTGAAAGATATCCTTGTACTTTGTCAATTTGGGGTGTAACTCTAAGTTCTTTGATAAGGTTGCTAGAAGAACAATGATATGTTGCACTACGTCAAGGACATTTTGATGTTTAGATTTCACCATCAAAAGCACAAACTTCTTACACTACTTGGCATTGATCAGTAAAAGTTTAGGTACTACCTTTAGTATGTGGCATCTCTTATCACCAATGCCTATGACTAAATTTCTTGGATTTGCTTCATATACTACCTGCCAAGATAATTATATGGTTGCCCAAGTAAAACATAACATACCTTTGATGGTGTGACACCACAAAGGACCGTATCTTGAAAATTCTTGATGTTGTATCTTAGTTGACATTGTTGAGTGACACATTACTCAAAACTTGCATTGAACCATCCAATGGAGTGTGGAGTGTGGCTGAGGCGTCACTGTAAAGTTTAATCTTTGACTACTTTAGGAGAAATCAGGTTCTTTTGACTTTTATTATCAACAATGAAATGCATTGGTTGACCATTGATCCACATTTGAAAGTGAAACTATCTTTTTGCTTCCTCAGTGTTTGCAAGGGAAGTAGATATGTTTGTGGTAGCCATCATGGCACTAGCCTTAGATTCCATGATTTTCTTAACTTTATCCTATATTGTAGTGTTGGTACTCATTGTCTTAAGCAATGCAAGTAGTCTTTCAAGTGCGGCATGCTTGTGTGGAAGGAGTGATGGAATTGTAAACTATACGCATTTGCTAGTCTTGGATTGTTTAGTTTAATTATTTTTTGATACTTGCTTCCTTTGTGGATGGCACTTAGAATCATTCCCTAATTTGAAATTTTTCTTGGAGGGCTTAGACTATATCGGAGTTGTATTCTTCTGTCTTGGTTTGAATTTAGCCTTTGCTTCAAACTCGCAAGCAAATATGTAGGCTTCTCCAATAAGGAGATCTATAGGAATTCATATCAAATTGAATTTGGGGTCTCAATCTTATCTGATACTTCAAAACAAGGTTTTACTCTAAATCTTGAATGCCTAGTTTGGATGCCAAAGTATGAAAAATATTTGTGTATTCTTACATTAATGTACTTGATGTACTAGTCATCATAGTTTCTATAGGGTAGAAGGTTTCTTTGAGGTTGCAATAGTCCTTTTCCCTAACTTGGGACTCATTTGCACAATTTTCCCAAAAATCTTCTAATTGAGGTGCGTAAGCATATTTCTTTTCTTGTGTTTGTTTTATGAAACCACTTAGGTCAAAAGATGCCCTAGTTTTATATTGTCTACGACATCCTACCTTCATACTATCAAAGGTTTGTTGGCGTTTAAATTCGCACCTCTGGAACGCATATTTGAAACGGACAGCTATGCACAATAAAACTGCTCTTCAAATTAGGAGGGGAAGCTCCCTCTTGCTGATGGTGTTGAAAGAAAGTAAACTAAAAACTAAGTTGCCTATCTTTTTTATTAGCTAGAGCACAAGGTTTATAAAACACAAACGCCGCAACTGAGATTTTCTAATTAAGAACTTCAACTATGACTAACTTAAGCTAAAGACGTTTCTAACTTCTCAAGTAATACACAGAGCAAGAGAAATTAGAAATGAACAAGGTTGATTCTTTGACAAAGGCTTAAGAGAACTCTTTCTCAACATACATCTATACACTTCAATGTAAGATGAAATTAAGATCACAAAAGCATAACACAAATAATGGAAATCTGAGACGTTATACCAAGGCAAAGGAGGCTCATGATTTTATTTCTCAAACTTCTGGAACAAAAAATACTAAACACATGCCTGGAACAAGAGCTTGCAGCTAAAGAGGGTTGCAAAACTTGTTCTTACACAATAGGAACAACAATTACAATAACTACTTGTTGGCTAAAAGAGACTCAACAATTCACTATCATAAAACAATTGAACAACATTGAATAACAAATAGAAGGCACTTAGGTTCAGCGTTTTGTTATCACTAGCATGGTTAAAGAAAACTAATGAGCAAAGGCTCTTATTTATAGGCAAGCAAAGGAGTAGGGAACCCTAAAATCTCCTTGCTTTCACAATCTAGGGCTTGCTCAACAAGCAAGCTTTATTTCTAAATCTAGAAAGAAGATAACATCTAACAACTAAGAAAGCAGGAAAAGCCGGAAACGCCAACTATTACATTTATCTTCTTTCTCTTCTTCAAAGAATGGATAAGAATTGCTCCAAGAATAGAAAGAAAGCGGAAAGAAAGCTTCTAGATGAAAGCCATTTCAAATCTCAATCACATCCGCTAAAAAGCAGGAAACTGTGTCTCGGTTCGGTGCATCTATTCCATCAATAGCAAAGTTGCATTTTTCCAAGATATCTTCTCCATTTGCAATTGATCTCAGGAAATCTTCGACCTCATTGGCCGCTTTTTCAAATCTTGCTGACATCATGGCAAGGTGATTCATTCTGCCACCAACTGTATTGCTGCTATCACAACTGCGAACAACACTGAAATTGAGTTTGCACTTCATCTAGCCCGACATAAGAACCATCTTCAAGACGTACCGAGAAGGATTCTCTGTGACAAACTCATTGATGAAAAGAAGAGCTTCGATCACCCTTTGTCTGTAGGCAATAAACTCCTTGGATATCCTCTCATAAGTTTTAACCTTGAAGACATGACGCTCTCTCCAAGCAAGGATCTGCCTCTTGTGTTCTTTTGAGACCACTGAAACATAGGCTATATCCAAATCAACAATGATGATTTCATGCCTTGGTTTTACTTCAGCCACTGATTGTTCAAACCCTTGGATACCTTGACATAGCTCATGAGCGTTTTCTCTCAACTGAAACATCCATGCCAAGATCTCCTTTCCTTTGACAATGAAACTCTCGATCCACTCTTGAGTTTCCTTCCCACAAATAACCAGCTGTCTCAACTGATGATGATCAGCTGGTGTCTCTAAAACCTGGGGCAGCAACTGGGTTGCCTGTGATGAACCATGGACGAGGTTTGAAATATAAAGCCTGAGCTGCTGTATTTCAGCCTTGAGGGCTGCTTTGTCTTCTCCATCCTTGAGCACTCTTTCTTGAAGGCTTTTAGACACAATTCTGAATAGACTGACATCTGCATGTCTGGTGTTTTTACCAAGGTTAGCCTTAATCATCACAAAGTCGTCCATATCAACTTCATCTCTGTTCTTGTCCTTTGTGGGTATTGCAGTTTCCATGACTATCTCACCATTAGGATTCCTATCAAAGTGAACTTGCTTCTTTGCTTTCTTCTTAGGAGGTTCTTGATAGATGTTATCAAGGTCATCAAAATTCACCTGATATGAAGGTCTTCTTACCCTTCCCAAGGAGCTCTCAAGCCAAGACACGGTAGTATCTTTACTAACTTCTTTGGGAGGTACAATTGCAGCCTCTTCATCTTCTTCAATATCTAGATCAATATGGATTGGTGAAGACCCTGTCAGTGGTATAGAATCATGTGCTAAGGGCGCTTCTTCCGTCTCCTTCTGAGGTATAGGGTCTTCTGGAGGAGCTTCTGCTTCGACTGTTGGTTGCTCTTGTATAACTATGCCTAAGAAGTCTAACCTTCTTCTTACATTTTTAGTCGATCTACTACCCTTGACACCTTCTTGAGACTGCTTTACACTTTTCCCTTTCGACTGTGCTCTGGAGGAAGAGGGAAGTGTCCTTGGCGGCTCTGCTACTGGAATGGAGTTTTTCCTTTTGAGGACTAGGAAAACTTTACTATACTCGAGGACTTGTCTTGTCCTATCTTCAATTGAGAGAGACTCTTTATTAGCCCAATTGACTTGAGGAAGGGGCTGATCTTCAATTCACTTTTGAGCATACATCGGGAAAAGCACATCCTCATCATCATCTGATAACCCTTCAATGTCTTCTGATAAGCAGTCTTTCAACTGGTGAAGAGTGAGCCTGCTGTAACTATGCCTCCGCACCTCGAACTCATCTGTACAATTGGCCCAAAAATCTTCAAGGGCGGATATGTGAGCATAGTTTCTCTCAAGTCGAGTAGCGTAAACGCCATGAGGATCATAAGATCGTATCTCGCTGTAAGGCTTGAGACCAAGTTTGTCTAACTCATCTCCCATGGTTTTAGCATTTGCTGCTGTCCTGCATGTATGATTCCCAGTCCCAATGGAAAATTGAGGACAGGTTTCCTTCTATTCCTCAAGAACGCGTGGACATCATGTGCCTGCCTTAAGAACTCCATGAAGACAACTTCGTTTGACGGGTACCTTGGTAGCATGAGTGGAGCACCGGAATAGCCATAGACTCTGAGATAGGTGAAAGTAGGAAATTGTATGAACCAATCTGCCCACTCCGCCATCGCTGTCCTAGCATTTGAAGAGATACGGACGTGCAATTCATTGTCCAGGTCCCGCACTGTGTATATCAGGAAAGCCTCATTCACCCTCTTGTAGTGATGCAGTGACTTTGTGAATTCCAACTGAGGATAGTAGTTGTAAATATGTTGTATGCTCAATGATCCCTCGGTGTTCAATCCTCTGAATTGGCCTTGGTAAGCCACTAAGTAGACTAGATAAGAAACCATATGGAACTCATGAATCTGGAAATATTCTGTTATCTGCTGATGGAGGCTGTCACTGATCAAGGTGGGCCAATCATAGAACTCGGTCTTCTTCATGATATGGGGTATAGCATAGAACATCCAAGGCTGAAACTTGGTAGCATCTTCTTGTCCAGTGACCCTGTTGAGCAAGGTGATTATGATAGCAATTTCATCTTTGAACTCGCCTCGCCTGATGTTCTTAGGCAAAGTCTTATGCTTTTCCTTCATCCACCTTTGAGCAATCTTCTTGCTATATTTGTCCTTGTGCATTTCCCACATCCTCTCACATTCGCCCTTTGAGATAGTGACACTTTTAGGCCAAGGGGGAATGGAGAAACATTTCTCGATCATATCAGGTTTCAAATTGCAGATCAATTTGCCATCAACTGATTGAATCTCCCTTGTAGCCGGATTGTAATGCTTGATGCAAGCGATTACGAACTCGAGACTCTGAATTGATATAGGAATAGACGCTGTTGCAAGGAGTCCAGAGTGTCCCAAGTTTTTGATTGAAGTGTTGCCTGCGCTCTCCAAAGCGTGTAGATCAAACACCGGCTTGATGTGATGCAAGTCCGTCTTAACTGTTTTGATGAAATCATGGTAGAGAGCTGATTTGGTCTTGAAATCATTGGGAGTGTACTCCATTCTGAAAAACTTGAAGAATGACTGTAAACTCGCCTAGGTTTAGACAAGTTTTGAGCAACTTATTATTTTTAGAAAGCTGATTTTTCTTCCTCCAACGGACAAATTTTTGAAATATTTTCTGAGATATGGGTTTTGCTCAGAATTTCGTTGCAAGACAACCCAAATCGTCCATTTTTGAAAATTTTGATTTAAGACTGAAAAAACAGCAAACCCTAATTTCTTCAATTTTTCACAAAAAAAGTTGGCTCCTGGGTTTTGTTCAGAATACAATTAGAAATGGACCCAGTTGATCAGATTTGATAAACACTGAGGGCTGATCGAAAAAGCAGCCAACCCTAGAATTTAAAATTTGCTTGAAAAAGCTGTGATATGGGTTTTCTTCAGAAAATTGATTTGAGAGGACCCAGATGATAAAAAATTGAATGCACTGAGGATTTCATTGACATGCAAATAAAAAGTAGCTGCTGCAATTTGATGAATTTCTTGAAAATTTCTTTAGAAGAATGAGATGATAAGACCCAGATGGCTGAAAATTTGAAAATCTTGGCCTTCTTCAAAAATTTGATCTTCTAGATGAAAAAGCATGAAAAAGCAAGGCCTTATGCTGCTGGTTTGAAAAATTTGATGAAGAATCAACAAACTTGAGTTCTTGAATAATGAAATATAACTTCTAATCTGCTACTCCACTCTTCTCCTTTGGATGCCACCTGTAAAAATAATGAAAATTATATGAAAGAGAGGTGTTAAATAGACTTAGGGTTTGAAATATGTTTGCTTTCTTTTGCTTTTATCTTCAAAACCCTAAAATCAGCTGGTTCGATGAACTTGGACATTCTCTTCCTCTTGCAATCTTGAAACTTTTGAAAATTTTGAAAATTTCACTAAGGCATTGCAAGTTGGGCGCCCTTCTTGGCTAGGGACGCCAACTTTCTCCAGAGTTAGTCATTTTTTAGGAATTTTCATCTTTTCACAATTTTGACCCCCTACTTTGACCTCGATCTTCGGCTTCCAGAGTGATCCGATGAACGGGCTGGATGATTCATCGCGTAGCCTGACTGATTCTGAGAAGATTGTTCTGGAGGCGTCTCTGGCGGAAAACGTCGTTTTGACCTTTAAATTCATGGGAGCCTATTTCCTCTAGGGGCGCCCATTTTGTCTAGAGTTAGCCATTTTTATGATTTTCAAGTTCTTTTTTCTTCTGATCTTTTGATGAAATCTTGACTTTGGGGGCTACGCGGATCCGATTGACCGGCTGACAAATTCACTGGATAGCTTGGCTAAATCCGACGAAGTGATCTTGGGCACTGCAACTGCAAATTCTATCATTTTGGGCTCCAAAACCTTGGGCGCCCTTTCTCTTCAGGGGTGCCCAACTTAAGCAGACTTAGAATATTTTTCATTTTCTTCGTCACTTTCTCTTCTACAGATGATTCGGCCTGATCTGATGATCCGGAGCTTGGATTGGTTGACGGCTGGGCTCGTTACGGAGCTGACAGGTTTTTAAAGGGGGTTCTCTAGGAATGCTGACTGCAGAAAAGTCCATTAGAGGCATCAAAAGCTTGGGCGCCCTTCTTGGCTGGGGGCGCCCAACTTCACCATACTTGAATATTTTCTTGTATTTTCACCTTGCTTTTAAATTTTGAAATTTCACTCTTGTCAAATCCTCTGTTCAGCCTTCTGCATCTGACGATTGCCAACTCCGATTGACGTGCTGACGATCTCATTGGAAAGCTTGTTTAAATCTGAAGAAATCACGCTGGAGGTTCTACTAGCAAATTTACCTGTTTAAGCCCTCAAAATCAAGGGTGCTTATCTCCTTTTGGGGCGCCCAACCCCTCCAGACTTAGCCATTTTTTTGATTTTCATCTTTCAGAGTTGAAATCTTCATCCTATACCTTCAACTTTGATCTGGATTTGCCGGAGATTGGCCAGTCGGATGCCTTGATGAAGATATCTGTTGCGAAGTAGACTGAATTTTGAAGAGATTGATCCTATCCGCAAACCCTAACTGCTGGATTTGGCCTTTCAAAAAGCTGGGCGCCCCTGGGCACCTGGGGAGCCCAAAGTTCCCAGACTTAGTCAAATTTTGGTGATTTTCATGTTTTTCATTCTAACTTCTGTTTGGATCCTCCTTGTTTGATCTTGAATTCCGGATGATTGGATAATTTGGTGATTGTACTGCCGGATTCGCTGCGGAGTTGAGAGGAAACTGAACAACTTTGCTTGGAGGCTCAAACCCTAATCTCATCATCTAGTGCCCTAAAAAGATCGGCGCCCTTCTTCACCTGGGGTGCCCAAGTCAAGCAGACTTAATCAAAATTTCACTATTTTCACCTTCTTCCTCGTTTTCTTCGTGCTTGCTCACCAACTCACCTCCTGCTGAATGCTTGAGTGTTGAATCTGATGCTTGGTAGCTGACTGACCTCCATTGATGACCTCAGAGCTCCTGATATGCTTATGAAAAAGCAGAATAGACCTACTAGGGAAAAATTGATCTTTTTGAGATTTTGACTGCACCAACCTGATATGGAAGTATTTTGAGCCAATCAATATCAGTTTGAACCCTAACGGACCAACTTTCTATTTTTAGAAACTTTCTATTTAAGAAAGTTTTGCCAGTATCTGTTTCAAAAGAAACTCAGAAAAACCCAGAAAAAGTTACTATTTTTAGGAAATTTCTAAAAATAGCAGTTTTCCTAAAAAGTAGGGATGAAAAACTGAGATTTGGGTTTTGTAGATTAGGTCGCTCTGAGCAGACCCAGATCATCATATTTTGGAAATTTTACATTTTAACCCCTCATGCAAGACATGCACACCCAAATTTTGACCTTTTTGATAGATTTAACAAGACTTTTACTCATTTCTTCAAAATGTATTAAGTGTAACAAAAAATTTAATTTTGGGGTACAACAAGGTTATAAATATTAATCTCTCTATTGATGCCCTTGGTGTACTTGTGTTGCAAAAATAGTGACAAATTGTGATACGCCATTGTAGTCCCTCTTTGTCCCTTGATTTTTTAAGGGAATGAAATACCACTAATTGTCTATTCAAGTGCAATAAGAGAATCCTATTGTTAGGGTACCTGGGTAACATAAGAGGCCTCTCATTGAATCCCAAAACCCTAATATAAGTTAATGTTGGGTACTGTATGGATCAATTTCCTTGCTCATAAATCATCCTCTTGGTTCTTGTGAAAGCTGCTCTTCATATGGCTTCCCCATGCCCATAATCAAATTTTTAATGAATACATCATTTATTATCCTATAATGGATAGGAGAGTTACCATATTGCACCTTATTAGCATTTAAATTTGTTTGTTTTGGTACAACACAACAAAACAATATTTGAGGTAAACTTCTCTTCAAATTAGAAGATGAAGCTCCCTTGTAACATATAACTAATCCTAGACTCTAAACAATGGGCAAAATCTATAGGTATTGAGAGTATACACAATAATTCTCTAGGTTTTTTTGCTGCAAAGTGAAATAAACCAAACTAATCTATCTTTTTGTCTCACATATGAGCACAAGACTGAAATCAACTCTTCTCTCATAGGAAATGTTTTATATTTTATGACTCTAAATTGTGTGAAGCAATAATTAACCTAAACACAAGTCAGTTATCCTATTGGCTAAAAGCTAAAACCAGCAAGTCAATGTATACAAAATTTAAGGAATAAGCTACCCTTAAAAAGTTAACACAAGATTTCTTAAATTGAATAACTAGAGCTGCTACTAAGCTACAACTTAGATGAGCAATAATGCCAATATAAAGCTTGACACTATCTCACTTTCACTTTATTCATTGGAATCTAAACACAATGATCATAAACACATGAAACTCAGATTGAACACTTGAACAATAAATTTTGCAGCATGAGCGTAGAGTCAACTATCATTTTTCATTTTTGAAATCTTGTGCATAAAGGACATTTTTATAACTTTATAAAATGGTATTTGAGATCTAGGATAAATCTTAAAATTTTCTCCAAAAAGGAAGTTTTTAAACCTCACTTAAGATAGCTGTAAAAGTTGAAAATTAAAGTATTTAAAAGCATTAAACTATAAATAAAGCTTTTAGATAAAAGCTGAATAAAACTAAGAGCTCCAAAATCTGTCCTAAAAATAGATCTTTTGTGTGACTTTGTTTTAAAACTAGAACTAGCTAAAAATAGCTAGTCTAAAATCTTCCTGAATCTGTTTGTGCACCCCTGAAAATTAACTTCAAATCTTTGGCAAACTTGGGCAAAGCAACACTTTGTCTCCAAACTCTCACTAAACATTGCATTTGAACACTCCTTGCATGAATGATAACACCCTCTTTTGTTTTCTATTCTTTTGTGTCTTTGGCAAATTATGCTTGAGCATGCACTTTGGGAGTCTACCTAGCAATGAGATGAATAGCATACACTTTTGAACCTATAGTCACTTTTTTAACTTAGAAAATTATCACTTTTAATTTGAAGTAGACTTGTTTAGCCCTTCCACTTCTCACTTAAGTGACCAAAAGCATAGTTTTTGACTTGTTAAGCCACTTTTTCCCTTTGAAGGAGTACTTTTTGACTTGCTAAGCCCCCTTTATATTTAAAGTCATACTTTTTGACCTGCTAAGCCCCTTTTTTCAGTTAAAGTAGCACATCTTGATTTGCTAAGCCCTCATTTCACTTAAAGGAGCATTTTTGAACTTACAACCATCACAAAACCGCTTAAAGTGTGCATTATAACCATTTTTTAATACTCCCATTTTTGAAAGCCATTTTTTAAGAATGGTTAGCCAAGCAAAAATGTGCCTTTGAGTCCTTTCCCACTTAACTTTTTGGATCTAACTGGGAAAACGTATGCTCCCCTGAGTTTTTGGGATGGGGATAGCAAGGGAGGGGGGGACAGTTTCTGGGACAGGTTTTTATTAAGGCCATTTTTTAGGGGACGGCAAGGGATGACTATTTTTTTTTTTTTTTTTAGGCAAATTGCTATCAGAGAGGTTAGCTCTCTTTTAATTACTTTAAAGCTCGAGATTACATATTTTAGACAAAATTTTGCATCGACCCCAAATTACAAAATGTGTTACATATTTCCTGCTTTTTCAGACGATCTTAATGCCATCGGATGCTTAAGTTTTGCTGGTAGCGTTTTCCTCCTCTTCACCTTTGTCCATTCTTGTTCAGTTTCAGGAGGAACAATGTTGTTTTCTGCTTTGAAATTTGCATTATTAACATCGGCAATTGAAGTAATAGAAGAATTTTCAGTGTTCCTGTGCTGTGAATCTGTTTTCTCCAAGGGGGATGGAGAAGCCACCGTGATATCCTCTTTTGACTTCTTATCAGGCATGATCTCTTGAGATAGATGAGGTGAGTTTGGAATCTTTTCTTGAAACATAGGGGAGGCAAGGGACGACTATTAACAAATAGGGAAAATTTCAAATATTCATATGATAACATTGATCTAGCACTCATCATAGACATACATATATATATATATATATATATATGAGTGAATAGACATGCTTGAGTGGTGTGTACATTCAGATGAGGGATTTATTATTGAAGTTTTCCTAAAGCCTTCAAGATTTCATGTTTTGCTGTCAAACAAATTAACAAAGAGGAACAGTTAAGTAAAAACGTAATTGGTTATGTTCTAGTTTGACCTTAGCTGGAATACTAATAGATGGGATTGTTCTATGAGTTGTCTGTGTAGGACATGATTAATACATTTTTGCATTATGAAATTGGCATTTCCTACCAACTATGACTTAATTCCTATTCAATAGTATAATGACCGTACCATGCCAACTTTATCTGTGGTAGTCCTTGTATACTGAATAGGTTGTCCAATGTATGGAACAAGATAATCCTTGACTGTGACTTCATCTGTGAAGATGCAAAGATCTGCAATAGGGGATATGTATTTTGTAGATTTTGTGATCATGATTAATCATTGGTCTATTACTTGGTTAGACTTATAGTTACAATTGTTGTTGACTCATGCCAAGTAACGTGTAACTCTATATCAGTATTCAAATGAGTTTGGTGGGGGTTTGGGGGCAATGCCCCCCAGCAGGATTGATGGGCAATGCCCCTTGTGACATCCAGATTACAAACACAATGTGACATCCTAAATGGCTGATACAAGGGAAAAAGGAACTAGTGACAGGGGTTAACATGGCTGTTTCAGTAGGGGTACAACACACTGTTATCTATTCCATAGACTGACTCTTCAAGAGCTTGCTTCTATAGAATTACATTTTGTATTGAGATAACAATCATTAGCACTATTAGACGTTCTGTTTAATATATTTATTCTGTGTATATCCTAGTGTGCTTTTGATTTAATTTCTTTCCTCTATTTTGTGTTCTGTTTTCAAAATTACTGCGGACATGGGTTAATACATTTTTAGTGCTTACTGAATTGCTTAATAGGTTATCTTGCAAAGAATAGATTTGAGGGTTTGGTTATTGCAGTCTGTTTAGATTGGCCTATCGAGTTTAGATGTTGAACTGTTTACTCCACATTGTTTGCAGGTCTGTAGAGATTAGTCCAGCTTTGGCTAGCAAGCAACTTGAAAGAATTGCTGAAGTGAACAGTCATTTGAAACGATTTAATGTTGAATGTCGAAATGCAACTGACAAAAATGGATGGGGTAAGTATAGAGTTACTTCATCTTGAGTATATGCTATTTGTAAATTCCCAAATCTTTGAATTTAAGACAAAATTTTAGTCTTTTTAGGGTATTATTCTGTTATTGCAATATTTTCAGGGTTATCTCAAGCTATAAGTCAAGGATGAACTCTGAATCTGATCCTATCTGAAATAGAAACATTAGAAGGAACAACTTTTGCATGTATATTACTAGTTTTGGTGTGTTATATTTGTGCTGAAAGAAAGTGTTGAATTTTGTAAGAAGGAATTTAGCATTTGGTTTCAATGAGGTTGAATGGTTGGTCAACTGGTTGGATTCAAAGGTAGTTTTGAACATCTTTGATGCATTACTTCTTGGATCAGTGGCCCTATGTCTTCATCCCTTGATATGAACATCTTGTGGATAACTTTCCTGTGTGTTCAGCAAATGGTCAAAGAAGGTTTTAGTTATACTTTTGTAGATTCTATTTGAATTCATTTGTGGTTTTGAAAGAATGTTCAAGTGATAATTCTAGTATAGGAGTGGTGGAGATTGGTTCCGGACATCTCCTGAATCCAGAGGAATTTTAAATAGCTCAGATGTTACAGATAATTTTCTGCAATGTCTTGTGTAAAATGTTTTTATCCTTATGGCATATCTTTTTGACTAAAGATTCAGGTATATTTCATCTAAGGCATAGTTTAATTAAATCTGAAATGGTGACTGTGGGCAAACAGTGTTGCTTTTAGCCTTTTAGTTCAGATAACAGTGAGTCTGAAGTCTGGATTGTTATCTTTTCGATTTTGGGAGCTTCCAATAACTTTTTGTTGAAGCGCTATATGAATGGTAGCCATCTTCTTAACTTACATGTGCTTATTGCATATGTAACTTATTGGCCTAGAATTTAATTTACAAAGCTATGACTTAAATGTAGCTGTGCAAAAACCTGCATGTGTGGACTACTGCCTTCTTGCAGCTATAATTGAGAGTATTTTATCTTCATAAATGGATTTCTTCTTCCTAAATAGCAGTAGGAATGAGATATAACCCTATATAAGCCCTAGACTGACCTAATTAACTAAATAACAATATAATAATTATAATATGACTTAATTAAGAGTTAAGATAGCCACAAGATGACTATTCATAACCCGATGTACTCTAATCTTAAGGGCGTAGCACGCCCCCCCTCTTCAGAGAAGCATTGTCCTCAATGCTAATCAAGTGTGGATGCTTTTGAATGAACTCCTCATCCTCCCATGTGGCATCTTCGATTGGTAAATTCTTCCATTGGATGAGATATTGAGTGAGTGTTCTGGTCCTTAGCTTCCTTGTGCATTTCTGAAGAATAAACTCTAGTTCCAATATGATTCTTCCTTCTTCATCAAGCTCAGGTAATATTGTCTAAGTAGGGATAATATACCCAAATACCTTCTTCAAACAAGAAACATGAAAAATCGGATGTATCTTTGTTGTTTGTGGCAATTCAAGCTTGTAGGCAACACTACCTATTTTTTGCATGATTTGGTATGGGCCATAATATTTTGGAGACAACTTCTTGTTCTTTGTTTGTTGCTTTAGTGACATCTGCTTTTAAGGCTGTAATCTCAAGAAAACCCAATCCCCAACTTCAAAACTTCTTTCACTACGATGCTGGTTCGCCTGCTGTTTCATTCGATTTTGTTCCATGGTTAGATTCTCTGAGTCTTGAAAGTACTTGTTGACGAATCATGTGGTCCTCCATAGCGTGAACTCTTGGTGACACCTTCAATGATGATGTGATTGAAGGAGGATGATATCCATATAGTGCCATAAATGGAGACATTTTTGATGAATTATGAAAGGAAGTGTTATACCATCATTCTGCAAGTGGTAGCCAATCTACCCATTGAGATTGCTTATCTGAAGTGAAACAATGTAGATGTCCTTCCAAGCACTTATTAACAACCTCAGTTTTCCAATCAGATTGAAAATGGTAGGAAGAACTATGGGGTCAATTGAGTATCGAAACATGAGAATAAATCTGTCCAAAAGTTACTAGTAAAGGTAGGATCACGGTCACTGACAATAACCTTAGGTATACCATGTAGCTTTTGAATATTCTCCAAAAATGCTTTTTCCACTATACTTGTTGTAAAAGGATGTGATAATGCAATAAAATGTGCATATTTAGTAAAGTGATCCACTACTACCATGATGACATGCTTACCATTAGATCTTGGAAGCACTGTTATGAAGTTCATGGAGACCTCTTCCCAACATTGGCTAGAAATAACCAGGGTTTCTAGAGACCAAGTGTCTTAATTGTCTCTCCATTATTTCTTTGACAAACCAAACATTTTGCCACAAATTTTTGAACATCCTCTTTTATCCCTTCCCAAAAGAAGTCTCTCTTGACCCGATGATATGTCTTCAAAAATCCCGAATGACCACCAACTGGAGACTCATGAAGCTTTGTGAGAATCTTTTGTTTGAGAGAGGAATTCTTGCAAAGATACAATCACTCTTTATGCCACAAAACTTCTCCTTTCCAACAAAACTTATCAGAACTTCTAGGATCACTCTGTAATTGTTGAATGAGATTTACCTGTAGCAACATCATTTTGCCACTTTGCTTTGGCTTCTACTACCCAATCTTCTTGTAATATTGAAATGACACACAATAAAGCTTCATCCTTCTCATCCTTTCTAGATATTGCATCTGCCATAACATTTTCCTTCCCTTTCTTATATACAATCTCAAAGTCATAATTTTTGTTGCTCTTTGGAAGATAATCTTTGTTCCAAAAAATATTTTAGGCTATCATGATCTATCTTAACCTTGAAGTGTCTACCCATTAGATAAGGTCTCCATTGTTTTACTGGATCAAGAATAGCTAATCCTTCTCATAAATAGGTTTGAGTTGATCTTACCCTCTAATTGATGACTCTCAAAAGCAATGGGCCGACCCTCTTGCATACTGTTCCTATACCATTTCCTGAAGCATCACATTCCACAAAAAAATCCTTGGTGAAGTATGGAGTGGCAAGCATTGGGGTTGTACACATAGCCTCTTTCAATCTCTCAAATGCTATATTAGTGGACTCATTCTAATGAAAATAATCCTTCTTCAATAAAGTTGTGAGGGGTGCTGCTATATGGCCATGATTCTTCACAAGTCTTCTATAGTATCCGGTCAATCCCAAGAAGCCTCTTAATTTCTTAATGGTTTTGGGAATAGGCCATTCCATGATAGCCTTAATTTTATTAGGATCCACCTTTACTCCTTCATGTGAAACTATGTTTCCCAAGTACTCCACCTTGTTGAGACCAAAAGCAGACTTGGATGGCTTAGCATAGAATTGATGATCTTTGAGAACTTGTAATGCTTGATCTACATGCTGCAAGTGTTCTTCTCTTGTCTTACTATAAATCAATATATCATCAAAGAACACTAATACAAACTTTCTCAAGAATTTCTTAAATATGGAATTCATCAAACTTTGAAATGTAGATGGTGCATTGGTAAGACCAAATGACATCACCAAAAACTCATAATGATCCTCATGAGTCCTAAATGCTGTCTTCCAAATATCTTCTTCCTTAATTCGAATTTGTTGATAACCCGATCTAAGATCTAACTTTGTGAAATACATAGGAAACTTAACTTATCTTTGATGGTGTACATGTTGAGCACTCTGTAGTCCGAGCACATGCACCAAGTTTCATCCTTCTTACCTACCATCAACATGAGCCAGGAGCAAGCACTTTGGCTATGCCTGATAATTCCTACCTCTAGCATCTCAACAATCTTTTCGATCTCACTTTTTTGTATATGTGGGTACTTGTAAGGCCTAATGTTGGGTGGCTAGCTCCCTGGAACTAGTTGTATGGCATGATCATGATCCCTCTTAGGAGGAAGTCCTTTAGGCATATCTCCAAAAAACTACTAAGTGCTAATCAATGATTGCTTGCAAATCTGAATGGGTGGGAGCGTTAGATTGAGAGACTTCTAATGAACATAAGTGGGCTATAAATCCATCAACTCCTTTCTTAAGCAACTTCTGCATTTGATGAGAGCTTACCATTTGTGGAGCTTTTACCTTCAACCCTCTTAGCTCTACCGTCTTTCCTTTTGATTAAAATCTCATGAATAGTTCTTGGAAGTTCATCTCAATTGTTCCCAAAGTAGTAATCCATTGTACTCCCCAAACAATATCTGCTGCACCCATGTAGATAGCATACATTGGGCTATCAAGGTGATAATCTCTCATGGATAATTTAATGGCATGGCATTTTCCAAAAAATCTAACAGTACCACCATCCACAATGAAGACCTAAAACTCTAGAACTAGATATATAAAACAATTTAGACAAGTAGCCAATGTTTTGTTGATGAATTATGAGTACTACCCGAGTCAATCAACATTGTTACTCTTTGCTTCTTTAAGAAACCCACTACCTTGAGAGTTTGTGGGGCGCTAAAACTTGAGAGTGCATGGGAATAAATGATTGGTTGGGAATCATGTGATTCTTCTTGACTCCCTATCACCCTCTAATATTGGTTCCTCCTCTTCTTCCTTACTTGGACCTTCAATATAGAACAATTTCTTTTCACTATATTTATGTCCTCGACTATATTTGCTATCACAATTGAAACACAACCCTTTTTCTCTCTTCTCCTCAATTTGTTATGGAGTTAGCCTAGTAGGTTGAGGTAATGCATGTGTAGGAGATCTCCTTTCACTTATATTTACATTCCCCTGTTGCCTATTGGCCAAAATCTTCTCCTCAACTTGTCTTGCCATTAATATTGCTTGCGACAAGGATTGTGGTTGGAACAACCGTACCTCATATTTTATGCGATCCCTTAAACCACCTAGAAATAGTACCTTCAAATTTTCTTCTGTAACATTCTCCATTCTTAGAGAAAGGGTTTGAAATTGTTGAATATAGTCCTTGACTGTACCTATTTGCTTTAATTTAGTGAGTTGGCAGAAGTAGCTATCCATAAAGTTATCTCCATAATGGGTAGCAAGTTCCTTTTGAAAAATTGACCATGTGACCACAACACTTCTTCCTCTTCTCATCACATAACCAACGATACCAAATAAATTGATCTGGTTACAAGTATAATGATGCCATAGCCACCTTCTTTTGACTAGGAACATGATGAAGATCAAAGAATTGCTCCATTTGGCAAAGCCAATTGGTTGGATCCTTGCCATCAAACTTTTTCATATCCAACTTGGGTATGAATTGCCTAGGAATGGGACTATTAAAGAGATGATACTTCTTGAAATTTGAATCAAGCTCAAATAATTCATGTCCAACAAAAGCCTTATCTTCCTCCTTACTAGGTGAATCTTCTCCCTTATACTTCATACCATGAATAAGTGATTTCAATTCACTCATATCCTTTTGCATGTCCCTTTTTATTGATGACATTTCTTCAGTTATCTTCTCCAATGATGAAATATCACCCTTGATTTTTCTTATTTCATCATTAGGTTAATATCCTCAATTTCTTCTCCCTCCTTATTTGAAGATTTCCCAGGTGTGGTAGCATTCTTTTTGCCTCTTGTTGCAGGCCCTGTCATGATGGTAGAAAATAATTTTGCAATAAATCACACAAATTAACTCAAAATAATGTGAAAGTTTTGTTGTAACATACTAGGGCCTAGGTTGCACTTTCTTAGAAAAATATCCCAAAAATTATGTGTTTTGCAGCCTTGAGAGCATATTTTTTGGAAACCCTAATTGTGCAACAAATCACTTATTTTTGCTTCAATGTCTTTGCAATTTGGACTGTAGGATCCTCTATTATGTCTTCAAAAACCCACTAATCAGGAACCAATTCGACAAGATTTAGGAGATATGGACTTTCCAAATAAATTGGGCAAAATCCCTAATTCTGCAATAAATTGCTCAATTCTGCTCCAATTCTTTTGAAATCTGAACTGTAGCGTATTGAATATGTTCTTCAAAAACTCTTTAAAAATCAAAGATAAATTCGCCTAAATATGAGAGATATGCTCTTCCCAAAATGACCTCCACTATGAAGAAATCACCTTGCCTCTACGGTGCCAAGATCATGCTCTGATACCACTTGTAATGAAATAACTTGCACAATAGAAGAATATGATAGGAAATATTCTTCAAATACTTTATAATAACTAAGAATAACAAGCCACTTTGAGGAGGCAAACCTCCAAATATCTCCAATGAGAACACAATTCACAATATGATAATGAAATAAGACTCACTACCTCCTATATATACCTTTATGCCTAGGAAATCACCCAAATCGACTTAGATAAACCTATATAAGGCCTAGACTGACCTAGTTAACTAAATAACAATATAATAAATTATAATAGAACTTAATTAAGAGTTAAGATAGCCACAAGCCAACTATTCATAACCCAATGTACTCTAATATTAAGGGCATAGCATGCAAGGGCCACCACACCTCTTTATTTTTTATTATTTTTGTGTTAAAAAAAGCAATTGGAAAGTGGTTGGGCCATAGGGGATGGCTAGCCGTTCCTTGGCATTTCAATGTTTTTAAGCACCATATTAGAGACATTTTCGATTTTTTGAAGATTTTGGGGAAGACGCGAGGATGTTTTCGAGGCATCCACGTGTCCCTGAGACATTTCTTGTCGAGAACGCCCCTAATTTGGTCGGGGATGTGTCCCCGGGATACATAGATATAATTATAAATTATAATTTATATTTAACAATATAACATATTGTATATTCAATATTGTATTAGTCTATGACTCTATTAGACTTCAATTTTGCTATTTAAATTTAATAATTTTACTATTTTAATTTAATCATACAAATAATATATAAAAATAAATCTAAAATTATTTTTATATAATGTTCAAATCTACTATTTATTAATTTAATAATAGAAACTATATAATATGTTAGATTTTGATTTTTATATATAATATTAAATATATTATACAATTTAAATATTAAATATTCAAATACAAAATTTAATATTAAATACATAATATTATCTATATAACAATACATAATATAGTACAAAGTTACAAACTTAATATTAATCTTTAAATAATAAATACATAAGTATAAATTAATAAATATTATTGACACTATTCAAGTTTGTAGAAATGGAAACTAGGGTTTTGAACTTTTGGTTCATAGTGAAAGAAATGTCATTAAACTCAGTTAAAATAGAGGAAAATGAAAACAAGCAACTTGAAAATATCGGGCATCGTCTATTCGATGATGTTGGGTTCGTCATGGTCGTGTTCACGTTTGTAGTGTGCATTTGCAAACTTGCAAATGTCCTCGTATTTACGTTTGCATAATTTCTTTTGTCCTGTTTCGCCGTTTATCTGTAAACATGCTTGAATTCACATTGGCAACGTGAATGAAGAGTGTGAAATTATCAAATGGAGGTGAAATGTTAATATTTTTGGGTTATGCTTTTCAAAAGTCAAGCCACGAACTAGTATCGATCTGGAAATGCCACGTATAGCTCAAATCGCATGGGTATGTGACACTATTCATGGAATTGATTCGATGTCAAAAGAATTGAACCTTGTACAAATCCATAGGCATTTTAGTTCCGATTCCAGGACATTTCGTATCTAGAATCAGTGGGAAAATGCACCAATTTGGCAATGTAGATTAGCACTTATGATGAATTTAGCTAGAGATTGATTGATAGGTTTTACACGGTGGATTTCGAGATATATTTTAGAGAGTTGGTTGAATTGGAAAAGAGTGGTATTGTGGAGAGATATGTGGTACAATTTTAGAGATTCTTAATGATGGTTCTTGATTTTTCAGAGAAGAGGCTTACATTCCTTTTTATGGAGGGTTTGATTAAACCTCTTATAGGTTGGGTTAAGGCATTTGATCCATCATTATTAGTGGAGGCTATTAGGTCATCTCTAACCTTAGAGACTTTGATTCCTTAGAACAAATTTCAGTACAAGGCATCACCATAGAAGAAGCCATTTTAGGAGTATCACATCAAAAGGAGATGCCACAAAAGGAAAACAAGGAAGATGAATCAAAGAATGAGCTTAGAAGAAAGAAGATGAATCGATTCTTGATTGTATTTTTGTTGACGACCTTATAGTCAATGCACATCCTCATTGTGCCATCCTTCTTAAATAGGATTATAGAGGAAGCAAAGAGACTAGAGCTCGGTTTATTGAAGAGCTCTTTGATTGCTTTCCCTATTTCCTCCTTGTGTCATTTGGGATGGCAATAAGGAGTAGTAATGATAGGTTTGGAACTTGTTTTAAGTTCCACTATGTGCTGAAATCCTCTATTAGGTGGCAATCCTAGAGGTATGTCACTAAACACTATACTATGCTTATCCAAAATAGGCTGAATGTCAACATGATAGGATTTCTTATTTGTGGATGAATATGTGATTGTCACCAAACAATGTTCCGCCTAAGCTACTCGTCCTCTATGAAATGATCTCTCCATCTTCTTTGCTGAGTCAACTCTTGGGGCTCCATTTGTGATGCCTTAGAAAAGTACTTTCTTTCCCTTAGATTTGAACTTTAGCTCCATGGTTTGATAGTTTTGAGTAAAATCTCCAAGGGAATGTAACCATTGCACACCTACGACCATGCCAATCTCTCTTAGACCCACCACATTGAAGTCATCACGCACTTTGTGACTACCTAGTGTAATGTTTAGTTGTTGGATCCTCTTAGTGTAAAGAAGGTTGAAACCATTTGCTACTATGACATTAAATCCTTCAAAGTCCTCTGTTCGCAATCCCTATTTGGCTACCAATCCAACATCAATAAAGTTGTGGGTTGCCCCACTATCAATCAACAATATAATTTTTGTGCTTGCAGAACTCCACAAACTCTGAAAGGGTGATACTTGGCAGTGCCAAGTTTGGCAAGGGTGCCTCCTAAAGTTCTTTTTTCTTATGTTCTTATATGTTTAGGTTCTTTCTCTTCAATCTTTAGCTTTGGTTTCTCTAATCTTGATTCTTTCATCGGATATCACCTCTATATAATGCACTTGTTCTTGGCCAAGACATATGTGATTGGGTTTCCATGGTTTCTTGTAAGAGAAACATAACTTCTTTTTTTTGAGGTCATTCCTTGTTTCTTCTTTACTCTTTCTTTGTGGCACATATTTTTGATGAGATATTTTCTAGAATGATTGTTGTCGAACCAAAGGTGGTATTTTTGAGTAGAATTTATTCTTGGGTACTAAGGTCTCCAGCATCAGGGCTCTCTTAGTGTCTTCCTACAAAGATGGTTGATCAAAAGCCTTTATCCAACCTTTGAGAGGTTTGGTTAATTCTCCATAAATAGAATAGTAAGTCTTCTTTCATAGACATTAGGAATCATCACTAATAATTTCTAGAACTTTGGCCCATGACTATCCACTGTGTTGTGTTGCTTCAACTGAGCCAACTCTTTGCAATGCATCTTTGGGTTTTTTTTGTCAAACCTGTTTCGTAGCCTTTGACTGAAATTATCATATGTGCAAATGAGAATTGTTGGCCCATGTTTGCTGTTGCATCAAAAGATTGATCTATCAACCCCTGATACAAATGGTAGAGACATGGATCGCACGGGAGGCGGTTAATTCCTTGTCATGAATCTCGAGGGGAGCGCTGACCATCTGCCAACAATCTCCCCCTCAACATTACCCAAGGGGATTCAAACCCGTGACCCAATGCTTTGATACCAATTGTTGGCCTATGTTTGCCGTTGTGTCAAAAGATCGATCTATCAATGCCCGATAAAAAATGGTAGAGACATGGATCGCATGGGAGGCGGTTAGTCCCTTGTCACGAATCCTGAGGGGAGCACTAACCATTTGCCAACAATACCCTTGGGTAACCAATCCATGGTACCACCACTTGTGTGCTACGCCCTCTAGATGAAGGATATAAAATTTTATAGACTCTTCTTCATAGATAGGGTTTAATGAAAAACATGTATCTAGCTTTTGAACCTAAGCATGAACGATTCATTTGTTTGAACCATCAAAAATTGGAATGCTTAGTTTACCCAATCTATTTTGCAAATCTCTATGAGGTTGATTTGCATTTTGCCTCTTCTCATTCTTTTGTGCCCTCTTCATTTTCAAGCTGTAGAAATTGTGAGACATTTATGTATGAAATTTAGGTCAGAGAGTTCTATATTCATCAAAATAAGTTGTAAAGTTACCTTCATTCTAACTTTGCTTTTCTTTCTTTAGTTGTTCTTATCTTTGTAAGAATTTAGGCTGGAAAGGCCTAGATGCGGAATAGGCTATGGTTTTGTTATTTGTAGTAGCAGCTTCTTCATCTATAGGGGTTTGAGAATGCCTTGGAATACTTACATTCTCAATTGTCTATAATAATTGTGCCATGAGATTTGTCATTTGCTGTTGGTTTTGTTTCATGTTAACAATAGCATTATATTGAATTTTTGTCTTTTCTCCATCTATTATAGCCTTCTTTCTTCTTTTCTCCATTTCTATTTCTTCTATTTCTTCACCTTGGCTTTGCAACTTTCTCTATTCTGTCTGATAAAATCTAAAATCTCTTTGACTGTGCTGCAATAAAATTGTTAGCTCTAATCTTGCAAGCTGACAAGATCAAAGCTTTGATACCACTTTAATGTCTCTTTTTTGATACTTTTATAAACTTGGATTTCTTTTGTGTTTCCTTTCTACGCAATACCAAGGCAGTATTGCAATACTAACTGACATGTAAATACTAATATCAATTATCAAACCTTTTGCATAGCAACTGATATTAATATTGCAACAGGCAACTCACAAAACAATAGACTGATATTAACTAAATACTGATGTAAATAGTCACATATAGCCAACCTTTATGCATTTATATTTCAAAACTACATAGATAAATAAGTGGCAAATTCCAACTCACAAGATTGTAGTAGTAATGAGTAGGGGAGAATAGATTAGTAGGTACAAACAACAATCGCTGGTACAAATTGCTGTAATAAATATAATAATTGTTGATACACCCTGCTATTATAAATATTTCTCACAATGATAGGGTATTGTAGCAATACTATACTGGCACTATAGCGGCAGCATTGTTGCAAACTAAAACTGAAAATAAAGTGTAAAGTTTTAGCACAAATGTGATTCCTGAATGAAATTACCTGAAAAGGACAAGAGGATTTTTGTACTTGGGTGAGAAGATGAGTACTGTAGAAGTGCTCAAGCTCTAAAAAGGGTTTGATTTTAATAAAGACTATATCATTTTTTTTGAGTAATTCTCTTTTATAAATTTCATTTTGCCCCTTTCAATTTGAATTCTCTTTGCTTCCAAAAATTTCCTCCAAAAGTGTTCACTTAAAACTCTTTAGTAAAATATTACATTAGGCCTTATTATGTCCCATTTAGATGGCCCACTTTATAGTAATATTTAAATTGTCCTTTAATAATGTTTTGAAATAAAGCTACTAGGACTAACTTAAAATATTATTTTTAATTTATTTCCCTAACTTTATTCCTCAGTCTATGGGAAATAAAGAAACATGCTACCAGTTGACCAATTTTTTTAATTCCAAAAAGGGGACATGACATTAGTATGCCAACATGGCTACAACAAGCTTCCACACAAGTTATTAGGTCTTAATTAGACCTGCAACCACCTTCTCTATGAAGGAATTGTTGACGTGGTTTTTGTGACCGCACCAAACAGCAGAACAAAATAGTCCGAAGGCTACTCCGTTCTCTCTTGATCAAAGTATTCCGTGTGCTAAGATTGCGAGATAGATCACACGTTCAACTCCAAGGTTCCGAAATACTTGGAACACCCTCAGTTGGTTGATGTGTATTGCTGTGTTCTTACGAGGGGACTTACACAATTGTTCAGGGTTCTTGCAGTTAACAGTTGGTGTATGCTTTGAAGGGGTTCTTGCGTGTATGATTTGGCGATGAGTTTGTTTTCCTAAAGCTAATTGGAAATATGCAGAAAGTAAAGGAGTATAAGGCCTAGGAAACTTATATCCTATTCTAAATGCAGGACATGTGGAGCTCAATTTTGGCAGACTTCAACGGAATTTCACCTAGCCTCACGTCGGACAGCCTCAGTAAAATTGGTGCAATCTTCAAAGGGGATAGCAAGAGATGTTCAAATTATAATTTAGCATACGTACACCATCAAAACGACGCATATAAGTACACAAATCACAATCGAAGTTAAACTCAAGATAATTTCCAGTCGACCACGCAAGGCGAACTTATCATCAACAAGCCGCTAGTGGTATGGAATGAAAAGAAGCTACCTCAATAAAACACCACACATCAAAGGAAACTACTTGCATGAAATGAGAATTAAGCTACTTGGATCCGAAAGGAAGAAGAGACCTTGCTAGCTATTCATGACAAGACGAATTCCACCATCAATGAAAAGATCTATTATCATGAAAGTGTTACACAACAATCTCCACAAAAGTTTTCAAAGGGAAAACTTTCTTTCTTCTCCACACTAAGCAAAATGTCTACTATGCTCTACTCTCTAGTCTCCAATCTCTAGCTCAATTCTGATTCTAATCTCTATTCTAATGAATTACAAATGAGGGGGACTCCCCCTTTTATAGATAGCCCGGTCCCAAAAGACGGCTAGGGTTACAATCAATAGAGTGGCCAAAATCGCGCCACCTCAGCCCTAACCCTAAAAACTGCCAGAATGGGGAGTGGTATATTAAATGAATCGAAGATTCCCACTCACTCCCAAAAATAGTAAAGGCAATAAATGCCCACAATCAGTCTTCTAGAAGATCCTCGTCCAGCAGTGCATTCCCGTTCTCCTTCTCTTTAGCTGCAAACTCAACAAATCTGCCAAGTACAGCCTCAACCTCCTGAACTGAGATGGGTGGAACACAATCTAGCTGAAACTCTAATACTGTGACTGAATGCTCATGCCTTGTACAAGATTTTCTCAAGGCAACCAAGGAATCCTGCGTGCTCTGAATCAAACTGGAGAAAGTAGAAGTGTTCTCGAAATCATCCTGTACGAAGGTCTTAACCTCTGAAAAGAAAGGTACCAGCCTACCCCTCAAACTATCAACATTAACCTCATCTGGATTCAACCGCCTAGCAAATATGGCCTCAAAAGTGTTCTGAACTCCATCAATAACATGGGCCATAGCCTTATATATCCTGGCTGAATCCGCCTGTGCAGCGTCGTAGAAACCACGCCCGGTGATCGCTGAAGAGTACCATCTGGAAAAGTCGTACCTGTCATTCTCCTGAATGACACCTCCATCAATCAGCAATCGCAAAGGGACATGCCTCAATGTCTCAAGACGCTGAATTACTTTGCTCTGATAGACAGAAGCATCTCCCCAAGCATGATCAACTGCCTCCATCCGTGCTAAAATACTAGAGGCCTGCCGAAAAGCAAAAGCAAGGTCCTCCATAAACTTCTCTGTCTCAGACGAACCCCTGTGACCCACTTGTCTGCTTCCTGTGCCATTTTTCCTAACTCCATCAAGCCACTGATTGACTCTCTAGGTATCTCTGCTGGAGGCTCTATCACTGGAATCTCCTGCCCTCGAGACAATTGCTGTACATATCCGATTAAAGCCTTGTGTTCTCTTTTCAATCTTTTATACTTTCCTTCCTTCTTGAATAACCTATCTTTGAGGGCGAGGTAGGAGTTATCACACTCCTCTACAATCTGTGCACCAGTGGGGCGTCCTAAATCCAAAGTCGTGACCACATAATTCTCAGGCACTGCTTCGTTTCGGTCACAATCAACTTGAGGCACGACAACGTGAAGAGTGCGAGAGCCATCCTCTTCAGTGGAGATCTTCGAAAATTTTCTTGCTTTCTTCTTCTGTGGAGGTGCACTGATCCTGTTAAAAAATTCTTCCATCTCAACTGCCGGATCAATCTCCTCACTGGGGCTTCTCCTCATCCTATCCTTAAGCCAATCAGGCACATTGTACCGTATATCGAAGGGCTCCTGTTCCTGTGCCTCTACCTCTCTAACTTGCTCAACCTCTATATCATTCTGGTGAGGCTCATCGTCTTCAAGTGGCTGAGTGTCTCCTGAAACTATATCATCATCATCATCATTCATAGCCGCCTCCAACTCCTGCTGAAACTGAGGGTCAGTAATAGTCCCCTCATCATCCTGCTGATCAACCCTACTAGGTGCGTTGACGCTCTGGCCAACTGACTCTCTCCGTGGAGGCTGATTATTTTCCTGTACTGCTTGCACCTGATTCAATGCATTCCTCTGATCAGCAAACAAAGAAACCTCCTGTATACTTGGAGAACGTGTCTCCAATGGCGTGGGTGATGCAACTGCAACTCGTGGAGGTTCCAGCTGAACAGGCTCCTGTCGAACTAGCTCTTTCTTTTTGGACTCTGGACCTCGTGTGATCTGTTTCTTTCTGCCTGTGGTGGGTGTCCTGTGATCTCCTATCAAATTATAAGTCAAAGCAATTGACCTACTCTTCAACCTGTTCACACGCCTATCAACCCATGCCCTAGTGAATGTCAGGACCGGAATAGAAAGTGTGTCCAAATCAGCAACCTCTGGGTCTGACCAATCCGGGGGTGGAAGTGGAGTATCTCTTACTGCTGCATAATCCGGATGGACAACGTCCATATCCTCATTCACCTGGTCTGGAACCGGGACAACTTCACACTCCATGATCAAAGTAATTGGCAACCGAGAGAACATCCTTTTCCTGACTTCAATCTCATCAGATGCATCAGCCCAATAGTCCTCAATATTTGCCTTGTGCTTAAACTCCTCTTATAGTACCCATTTGATGTTGTGATGTGGATCATAGTGCTGTCGGCTGGTGTGATAGTAAAAGTGATAAAATTGAAGCTCACTTTCAGCCTCTCTAGCTGCCTGTATTGAAGGACACACCTCATCCGAGTTGCCCATGACAATTGGGAATTCAATCCCTCCCTTCTTCTTTTTCTTTTGAATTTTATCATAGGCAATCAATTGCCTAGATATCTCTAACATTAAAATTCTATCCGTAGGGTACTTAGGCAGCCTATATGGGTACGATGAAAAACCTTGCAGCCTAATATAAGAAAACTTTGGAAACTGAATGAACCAGCACCCATACCTTTCAATCAACTCTTGGGCCTCTCTCGAGATTCTGTAATGCAACTGCTCCTGAAGCAATCTCGTGATATGCATGGTGAAGGCATCGTTGACACGCTTGTAATGAGTAGTGCTAGCCAGGTGTAACTGCGGACAAGCGTCATGGATTTTAAATTGGTGAGAGCCACAACCAACAGGCTCTTTGTAAGAAATTCCTCTATACTTCGTCATACGAGCCAACATATAAATGATGTAAGAGCTCATGTAAAATGTCTTCGTCCTTCTAAGGCTCAGGAGCTGCTCATGCAAATTATCACTGATCATCTCGGCCCAGTTGACGTAGTCTTTCCCTTCCAGCACGAGGTTGATGTAATAAAACATCCAAGGCTCGAAAATAAAGGACTGTGGGCAACCACCAACTCTGCTCAGCATCATGATGAGGTCACAGTATTCTTGCTTCAAGTCATCCGCTATGATTTGCTTTGGCAGCTTCGTACGAGAAGGCTTGGGAGTGCTCATCCAGTGAGTGTTAATTGTCTCCGTGCATCTCTCGAATGCAGAAGCGTACATTCGCTCAGCTCGCTCTCTGGATTTGTAAACCATGTTCCTGTGCACCGGGATCCCGAAAGCTTCACCAATGGCAGCAGGAGTAAGATTGGCTAGCACTTGGCCGTCTGGTGACATGATCGATCTGTGATCCTTCTCATAGTAATTGGCGCACTCCATCATCAGCTCCGAACACTGAATGGCTGGTGGGAAACCAGCAGCTGCATATAATCCGCTTCGAACAATATTGTGCGAAGTGGTCGAAGGTCGATGACTTCCAATCCCCAACATTCTGTTCTTGAAGGCCTCAAGGTTGACGGAGCCCAAGTTGGTGTCGGTCAGCTTGCCCAACTTCGAAATGAACTTTGACTATGGCATGAATGTTTTGCTCAGCTTCTTGATCACAGCCTGTCTGGATGCACCATTGTTATCTTTGCCAGTCGCCCTTGCCTCAGCCATCTGCAAACAATAAACATTCATTAGCAAATTAATTTATAAAATAAGATATTGTGTAGGGGCTGCAGTCGAGTTCTAGAACATTTCCAATTCGCAAACCTCAGCTTCCTCTCTTGAACTTCAACACTTAGAAAAAGTTTATAAGTAAACTTCAGTGACTTCACTACTTCAATCAGCAATCTTCAATCTTTAATGGAATCGCCCACTAGTAATCAGCAACTTGAACTTTGATAAATTTGGACTTCACACTTGGCAAGTGCGCACCTCACAAACTCCAGCAACTTTGAATACACACTTCTTCAATCAACAAGTTCGCACCTTTTAAATTCTTTGAGATCTCTCACCTCAAGGCGTCCCTCCTAGCTCTGGCAACTTCAAATCTCAGCAACAAACTAAGCTTCAGCAATCAGCAAGTGCGCCCCTTTTGGTTTCAGCAAAATTTCGAACTTTCAACACTTGCATAGGGAACTCAAGGCGTCCTTCTCCAGAAGTCTCAGCAATTTCAATTTTGAACTTCAGCAAACTCCAGTCCTCAGCAAAATTTCGAACTCTTCAAGCTTCAGCAATTCTTAGCAACAATCTTCAGAGCAAATTCGACTTCTTCAACTGTGAAAAGTAAGTGAGAAACTTCTTCATTTTATAGCCAAAAATCGAATTCTAGAAGGAGCCAATTATAGCCAGTACATTTAATTTCCGCTACTCCACTTCAAGAATTCGAATTTTCCCTCTCTGGTATTTCTGACACTTGTCCGAGAATCTTAATCTTCTAGAAGTTCAACCTTGACTGGCATCTTTGAATTTATTTTCGAAAAATTTAATTTAAATTCATCTTTTTAATTCACCAGCCGGAACTCTGTCACTTGAATTCGAATTTAACTTCTCATCAGCTCTGGAAAATTTATCATCGAAGAATTCAATCAAAATCATCTAGGCAACTCATCTCGAATTCATCATTCAAATCACTTCCTTGTCAAGAGTCGTTTTATTCAAATTTGCCTTAGAGAATTTTAAATTTTCCCTTAGGAAAATTTCACAATTTTGAGCACTGATTAAATTCTTCACTGAAAAAGTGCTGGCGAAGTGCGGAAGACATGGAAATCCATCTATCATCGCAAATGTTCAGTACCCAGAAGAGAATTTTCTTCAGAACGCTTCGAATCCATGGGTACCCAACGAACGGGTTCATTTATTTTTTTTAATTTTGAACCTTAGAAAATATTATTCTATCAAATTAAATCCATTCTTCGCCTGTGATCATCCTGTGTTGCTCCAACTTGAGAAATTTTTGCATCATCTTGCATTATCATCCATCTCTGACTTCATCCCTGAAAAATTTGCCGGTGTTCTAGGAAGAAAATTCATCACCTTGAGTTCTAGGCGTATTTTCTAAGGAAGAAAATATTTTTGCCTTAGAAAATTTTAAATCATCATGCACTTTGAAAATTTGCCTTAGAAAATTTTATTCGTTTGCTAGTGAGAAAAACTTCAACTTCACTTAGAAAAAATTTATTCATGAAGGCGCCTAGCACATTTTATTTCTCACTCATCACTTTGCACTTCACTTCACACTTGAAAGGCAATTTTATTTAAAGCTCCAACGCCTTAGAAATATTTTATTTTTTATGTTTTTACTTATTCAACACTTTAGGCGTATATTGTGTGTGAAGGAGGATATTCATCTTGTGCTAGAAGTCTTCACTTCCAACGCCTAGGCAACACATCCATCACCTTGCAATATTTTCTAACACATATCACCTTGGGCGCATATCACTTAGAGGAAATTTGAAACCACGCCCAGCATTTATTTTCACCACCCCTTTAACACTCATCACCTTGGGCGCATATCACTTGGGGGAAAATACGCCTTCATTCACCCTTCCTTCACCACGCCTTGAAGTATTCACTTACCTTTTACCTCATTTACCACCTTATTTTCACTTTTTACACCTTCAACTTGGGCGCATTTAGGCATGCAAGGAGGATGACTCTTCAACTTCACTTTTTTGTCTTCACTTGACCTTATTTGGGCGCATTTCCATGTAGGTGAGGGATGAAAATCTTTGACTAGTTTGACTCATTTCTCTTTTGGGCGCATTTGAGAGGGGGAGGAGGATAAAGCATGTTACCACGTCCTTCTGTGACCTTTCACCTCCCTTGTTTTCGTCTTGACATGGCTTGTCTTGGGCGCATTTTGCCTATGTAGAAGGATGAAAATCTTTGACCGCTTTGACCTTCTTCTCTTTTGGGCGCATTTTCACCTTGATGAAGGATGGGCGCATTTTGGCCTAGGTGAAGGATGAATTCTCATACTTAGAATTTTTTTTTATGCTTGGCATTACCTTGAAGGCGCATTTAGGCTAGGCAGAAGGATGAAAAGTGTTGACTTTCTTTGACTTCATTGCTGGATGGGCGCATTTTGGACATGGTGGAGGACGAGCTTCATACTTAGAAATTTTCCACGCTTCCTCATCTTCCTGGGCGCATTTTGCCATGGCTGCAGGATGAAGTTCCAGACTTAGAATTTTTCCTCGTTTTTGCCAGTTTATCCATGCCCTGCTATTTATAGTAAGCCCTCTGATTTTTGCATCTCTGAAGCTCAGAATGATTCGAAATTTTGGACACTGCATCCTCATGACCTTATTGTCCTGTCGACACTGCCATTTTTAGTCAGCCTGCTATTTTTAGCCCATTTCTGAAAGTGATTTACTATAAATAGTAACTGCTTGCTTCTGATAGCTCCACTGCTCCGATTGACCTGAAACTTGAATGAGGCGCTCCTCACCACGTGACCTGACTGCTGACATTAGCGCATGCACCTGACTTGATATTTTTAGCCTGTTTCCAAAATGACTTACACTATAGCAGAAGTGCTCCGCTTTGACTT